>SJYV01040264.1:147462-200800 GCA_006410875.1 Neotragus pygmaeus
AGTATGCTGTATTGGTGTTTTTTGTCTGCACCTACTGTATATTGGAATGCATTTTCAAGTTTAACTTAATATATGTCCTATAAACAGACTGCACTCAATCTCCCGTTATCCCACTCCCCCTTTCCCCCCTTGGTCTCCATACATCTGTTCTCTATGTTTCTGTCTCTAGTTCTTCTTTACAAATAGGTTCATCTATACTATTTTTCTAGATTCCACATATATACATTAATTTACAATATATTTTTTCTTTCTGACTTAATTCACTCTGTATGACAGTCTCTAGCTCCATCCACATCTCTGCAAAGGCATAATTTTGTTCCTTTTTTATGGCTGAATTATTCCACTACATACACACACCACATCTCTATCCATTCCTCTGTTGATAGACATTTAGGTTGCTTCCAAGTCCTAACTATTGTAAATAGTGCAGCAGTGAACATTGCAATACATGTCTCTTCTGGAATTATGGTTTTCTCCAGATATATGCCTAGGAGTGGGACTGCTGGGTCATATGGTAAGTTTTTGTTGGTTTGTTTGTTTTAGTTTTTTTAAGGAACCTCCATACTGTTCTTTATAGTGGCTATATGAATTTACATTCCCACCAGTAATGTCAGAAGTTTCCCTTTTCTTCACACCTTCGCCAGCATTTATTGTTGTAGGTATTTTGATGATGACCATTCTAATCACTGTGAGGTGGTACTTCATTGTAGTTTTGATTTGCATTTCTCTAATAATTAGTGATCTTGAGCATTTTTTTCATGTGCCTCTTGGCCATGTGTATGTCTCCTTAGGAGAAGTGAATATTTAGGTATTCCACCTATTTTTGATTGGGTTGTTTATTTATTTATTTTGGTGTTTAGCTGCAGGAGCTTTTTGTATATTTTAGTGATTAATCCCTTGTCAGTTGCTTCATTGCAAATATTTTCTCCCATTCAGAGAGCTCTTTACATCTTATTTATGGTTTTGTTTTTTTTTTGGCTGTGCAAAAGCCTTTAAGTTGAATTAGGGTCCCATTTGTTTACTTTTGTTTTTATTTTCATTACTCTGGAGATGGTCAAATATTTCAGATTTGTTAAAATGTTACAAAGAATGTACAGGGAGTTCCTGAATGCCCTTCACCTATTTTCCCTTTATATTGACATTGTACATAACCAAGGCACATTTGTCAAAATGAACAATTAGCATTGGTATGGCATCACCGACTCGACGGACGTGAGTCTAAGTGAACTCGGAGCTGGTGATGGACAGGGAGGCCTGGCGTGCCGTGATTCATGGGGTCGCAAAGAGTTGGACACGACTAAGCAACTGAACTGAACTGAACTGAACCTCACTATTAAAAAAAAAAACAAAACTACAGACTTTATTCAGATTCTTCAGTTTGTTTTCTAGGATCAAATTTCCATTTCAGGATACACAGTGGTGATAGTCAATGTTTGCAAGCACCAAGGTTTTATCCATTGTCTTCCTCCATCATACTCTAGTCGGCTTGCTTAATGGTCCTGAGAATGTCCTCCTCTTCTTGATGTTCTGGTTAACAGTATACTCATTTGAATTTGCTGACCTTCGTGNTACACAGTGGTGATAGTCAATGTTTGCAAGCACCAAGGTTTTATCCATTGTCTTCCTCCATCATACTCTAGTCGGCTTGCTTAATGGTCCTGAGAATGTCCTCCTCTTCTTGATGTTCTGGTTAACAGTATACTCATTTGAATTTGCTGACCTTCGTGACTTCTGTGTCCATTTTGTGGAATTTCTCTTCATGGTGGAATCCATAGCCATCAATGACTGTAATAATGCTAGAAGGAAGATGATGATGGCATGAAGAATATAAAGAAAGAGGTTTAGTTTAACTGTTTTTGGTAGAAAGAACATTTTTATTTGTGAAATCTCAGCTTACAATGTAGCTTCATTACTACAGTGACATGAAAAGACCTAGGACTTGTTAAACATTCAAAGATAACAAGAATCAGGACTATTAATAGCACACACATTAAGCCTTTGAAACTGAATGTATCAGTTTAGTTTTCCTAACCAATCAAAAGAAGAGATCATTATTATACAAAATTTGTTGTTTAAAGTTATTAGATGAAAACTGTTAAGAATTAGACTTTAATATATATTTTAACTTTTTATTTTATGCTGGAGTATTAACAATGATTAACAATGTTTTGTTAGTTTCAGGTGTACAGCAAAATGATCCAATTATATATATACATGTATCTATTCTTTTTCAAATTCTTTTCCCAGTTAGATTGTTATGTAATGTTGAGCAGAGTTCCCTGTGCTATGCAATAGATCCTTCTTGGTTATCCATTTTACATATAGCAGTGTATACATGTCAATCTCAGACTCCCTAAGTATCCCACCTCTCCCTTTCACCCTGATAACCATGGATTCTTTCTCTGTATCTGTGAGTCTATTTTTGTTTTGTAAATAAATTCATTTGTAACATTTTTGGAATCTGCATATAAGGGATCTCATGCTGGATCTCTCTATTTTAAAAATGTAACTAATTTATGTATTATATATGGATGTCTACATAATACATATACATATGTATACATATACATAATACATGGCCATATATACATTATATATATATATATATAATTTAGATGCACTTTAAAATATTTTAAAGTGTGATACTTAAGATCTGCAATCTGCTAAATTTCTAAACATGTGTGTGACATACACACACACACACACATACATACACATTCAATGCCAGGAATTTTATTCTCAGCACTACTTTAGCTGTCTTCTTAAAATTTTGATGTTTTATTTGCATTTTTAGAGTACCATTTATAATAGATTTTTCTGTATTGTTTTGAGTGTATTCTATTGAACTCTTTTGTGATTGCTCTATTACATTATACATACATATTTTGTGTGGGCATGTATATATATTTGTGGTAAATCTATGTTGTTGTTGTTGTAGAAGCATATATTTCTATGTTGTTGTAGAAGCAGAAAAACATCTACTTCTGCTTTATTGACCATGCCAAAGCCTTTGACTCTATGGATCACAACAAACTGGAAAATTCTTAAAGAGGTGGGAATACCAGACTGCCTTACCTGCCTCCTGAGAAATCTGTATGCAGGTCAAGAAGCTACAGTTAGAACCAGACATGGAACAAGAGACTGGTTCCAAATTGGGAAAGGAGAATGTCAAAGGAAAGGAGTACATCAAAGCTGCATATGGTCACCCTGCTTATTTAACTAATATACAGAGTATGTCATGCAAGATGCCAGGCTAGATGAAGCACAAGCTGAAATCAAGAGAAATATCAGGATGCCAGGAGAAATATCAATAACCTCAGATATACAGATGACACCACCCTTATGGCAGAAAGCAAAGAAAAAATAAAGAGACTCTTGATGAAAGTGAAAGAGGAGAGTGAAAAAGTTGGCTTAAAACTCAACATTCAGAGAACTAAGATCATGTAATTTGGTCCCATCAGTTCATGGCAAATAGATGGGGAAATAGTGGAAACAGTGATAGACTTTATTTTGGGGGGTTCCAANTTGATGAAAGTGAAAGAGGAGAGTGAAAAAGTTGGCTTAAAACTCAACATTCAGAGAACTAAGATCATGTAATTTGGTCCCATCAGTTCATGGCAAATAGATGGGGAAATAGTGGAAACAGTGATAGACTTTATTTTGGGGGGTTCCAAAATCACTGCATAGTGACTGCAGCCATGAAATTAAAAGACACTTACTCCTTGGAAGGAAAGTTATTGACCGACCTAGATAGCATATTAAAAACAGAGACATTACTTTTCCAACAAAGGTCCATCTAGTCAAAGCTATGGTTTTTACAGTAGTCATGTATGGATGTGAAAGTTGGACTATAAATAAAGCTGAGCACCAATGAATCAATGCTTTTGAATTGTGGTGTTGGAGAAGACTCTTGAGAGTCCCTTGGACTGCAAGGAGGTCCAACCACCAATGGCAAAGAAAATCAGTCCTGAATATTCATTGGAAGCACTGATGTTGAAGCTGAAGCTCCAATACTTTGGCCACTTGATGCGAAGAACTGACTCATTGGAAAAGACTCTGATGCTGGGAAAGATTGAAGGTGGGAGGAGAAGGGGATGACAGAGGATGAGATGGTTGGATGGCACCACCCACTCTTTGGACATGAGTTTGAGCAAGCTCCAGAAGGTGGTGATGGACAGGGAAGCCTGGTTTGTCATAGTCCATGGGGTTGCAAAGAGTGAGACAGGACTGAGTGACTGAACTGATAGTTAACTATGTTTTTGTTGTTTAGTCACTTAGTCCTGTCTGACGCTTTGCAACCCTATGGACTGCAGCCTACCATGCTCCTCTGTCCATAGGACTTTCCAGGCAAAAATGCTGGAGTGGGTTGCCATTTCATCCTCCAGGGGATCTTCCCCACTCAGCGATCGAACCCACGTCTCTTGCTTGGCCAATGTATTCTTTACTACTGAATCACCAGGGAAGCCTGTGATATATCTACATATTTGTATTATATCTATATATCTGTATCTGTGTCTAAACTATGATATTTCTAACCCCATCATTTTTGTCTTCTCCTGGGACTCTGATGATAAGAAAGTGAATCTTCTGTTACAGTCCTGCAAATCCACAAGGTGTGTTTGTCTGTTCATCTGTCTATTTATTTATTGATATGTAGCTTTCTCTTTGTTGTTTGAACTAGTTAGCAAGTTAGATATGAAAGTCTTTTGAATGTTCTCTCTATGAAGTGCAAATAGAAAAGGATTTAATAATAGAATATAATATGTCTATGTAATGATCAAATATTTATATAGTTATAATGAAATACATGCTGTTATGGGCTATAAACTTTTATAATTAACCAATATTCCAAAGACAGGAAATTTTATTATTATTATTGAATGGGATNAATAGAATATAATATGTCTATGTAATGATCAAATATTTATATAGTTATAATGAAATACATGCTGTTATGGGCTATAAACTTTTATAATTAACCAATATTCCAAAGACAGGAAATTTTATTATTATTATTGAATGGGATACAAATATTACCAATCTTGCAGTAAAAATACAATGTATGGGTGGCAGAAATAGGATGATAGACTGAAGAGAGGTGGGAGAATTGTAATACTGTCATCGTCCAAAGTAGGCCATCAAAAAATCATATCTGTAAATAATGGAGTGAAAAATAAGATTTTAAACTTGTTACTATTCCACAGTGACTGTGTAATATATAAGCTAAATGCTCATCAAACTTTTAAAATACAACGAATCTAAATTTCTGGTTATTACTACAGCTTCCTAAAACTGAATTGTGGCCAGTAAATTGGAAAAAGAACTAATATACACTGTTTACTGATTTCTGAAAATCAGAACATGTTTTGTTTATCTACATTCTCCCCCATATGTTTCTTATGCAGCTTTATTTTCTCTGGAATATTTATTGTCTTTCATTTTTCTTTATGGAAGAAAAAGTGTTTCCCTTCCTCACTATATTTTTATTATTTCTTTTTGAAAGAAAAAGTGTTTCCCTTCCTCACCATATTTTTATTATTTTCAGCATCTCATTCATTCATTCAATTTCTTGGTATCCAATCTGTTATTCTTCCTCAATCCTGCTGACTTCTTATTTTGGTTTGAACAGTCACTTCATACTTGGACTGTAACTTTCCTACATAGCTTTTAAATTTTTTTCCACAAGATTCTGGTTTGGTTTGTTCTTATATTCTATGCTTTTCTAAAATCTACAAGATGTTCTAACTTATGAGTAAGAAGAGGTATTACTGTGCCAAATTTTTCATCTTAAGCCAGAAGCTCATGATAGCATTATAAATTAGTCATGATTCAAATTCATAGCAAACACCAGGACAGGAAATAAATCATAGAAACAATAGGTATATATGATCCATGAATGCATCTAAAGATTCTGCCCCATTTTTATGTTTGAAAAGGTGACAGTTTTTAAATAATACTTATGTATTAAGGTATATAATAAATGTATATTGTAAAATATTGTATATTATAAATGTATAATTGTCCTAAAATCTGAACAGAATTGAATAATCACTGAAAAACAACTTTCAAATTTGAGCAAGACAGAGAGGTATTTTCATTTAGAATTGTTAATATTTTTCTTTCTCACAGTTTCTAGCTTAACTCTAATGCATTTTAATTGCATCTTAACTCTACTGATCACTCAAGGCTAGTAAGAAGTGAATGTGATGATGGTGAGGAGATATTTTAATGTAACTGATAGATTAATTAACATTTAAGTATTTGAGTGTACGTAAATCTTCNGAACTCAGACTCTTATAGGAATTGAGACTAAAGCTTTTGAAGGAAACAATTTGCAATAATTAGAATCATTCAAAAATGGTCTGCTGGACTTGGGCAACGAGGTCCCATTGCTGGAAGTTTTGAAGCCGAGCCTGCATGATCACCTATCAATAACACCGTCAGGGTATTGTTACCTGGCAGGAGCTACAGTAGTCAAACGCTAAATAAAGTTTCTTAAAATTCTAAGACCTTAAGATGCTTTCTGAAATGAGAGGTATGAGACATCTCCCTTCTGTGGACAGATGAAGGTAACATGTGAAATGTGACTGAATGGGTGGCGGTGGAGGAAAGGAGTGACGCTGGGAGAAATTGGAAAAGATGTTGGATAGTTGTTAGGAAGAAAGGCCTGTGCAAACCAGAGATTGAAGTGACTCAGAGGTGATGGTTTCACACTTCTATCTGTGTGTGTATGTGTGTCTGTGTGTTAGTCACTCAGTAGTGTCTGACTCTTTGTGACCCCATGGACTGTAGCCCACCAGGCTCCTCTATCCATGAAATTCTCCAAGCAAGAATACTGGAGTGGGTAACCATGCCCTCCTCCAGGGGATCTTCCTGACCCAGTTATCAAACCTGGGTCTCCTGCAGGCAGATTCTTTACCATCTGAGCTGCCAGGCAAGCCCCTGTTACTGCATAGTTCACAGATAAATCCAGGTCTCCAGTTTCTGTAGGAGAGAAAGGCACACCCCTTCTGATGCTGCCATGTTGGGGAGGGGATGGGCAACAGGGCCCTGTTGCAGAAGCATGTGTGTTCCTAGGCTCGTCAATCCCCACCCCTCACTTTGGCCCGGACCTGGCCCTAGTCACTCGTCTATATCCCCCTCTTGGCCTCTGAAGGCATCTGGGTTTGCAGCCACAGTCCTGAAATTTTACATGGGCTCTTTGGAGAGAGGAACACGTTCTTCATTTTGAGATTATTGACTTCCCTCGTGGCTCAGATGGTAAAGCGTCTGCCTGCAATACAGGAGACCCAGGTTCGATCCCTGGGTTGGGAAGATCTGGAGCAGGAAATGGCAACCAACTCCAGTATTCCTGCCTGGAGAATCCCAGGGACGGAGGAGCCTGGTAGGCTACAGTCCATGGGGTTGCAAAGAGTCAGACACGACTGAGTGACTTCACTTCACTTCACTTCAGTCTGGTAATTAGCAGATTCTCAGTAATGTTTGTTAAAGTATCCTCAGGTTAAAAGGATGACAAATTAGAATAATGATGACAGTACTGGTCTCCTTACCTGGATATGGTGTCTTGGAGAAGCTTTCCCTAGAGCTCCTTGCTTCAAGTGCTCCAGGAGACTCATACTTTGTTAGCCCAGGTGCCCTGTTTTCAGCAATTGGCTGCAATCATTTTCATTTTAGTAAATCAATATGTAACAATTGCCTTAACAGTGTCCTCAAACCCACTGAGGAGAAGGAAATGACAACCCACTCTAGTACTCTTGCCTGAAAAATCCTGTGGACGGAGGAGCGTGGTAGGCTACAGTCCAGGGGGTTGCAGAGAGTCGGACATGACTGTGTGACTTCACTTTCTTTTCTTTCTTTCAAACCCACTGAAACACTGACTTTTAATATTTATTTCCTGATTATCCCATAATTAGCCTGTTGGTCACATTTATAATCTGATTGTTTTTCTTAGGGGTTATCCAGTCTTGTTGATTGGGTTCTTTTACCTACAGGTATGAAAATGAGCAGCCATTTAGGAAGGCAGCAGAAGAGGAAATTAACTCTCTGTATAAAGTCATTGATGAAGCGAATTCGTCAAAAATGGATCTGGAGAGTCAAATAGAAAGCCTGAAAGAAGAACTCGGCTTTCTGTCCAGGAGCTATGAAGAGGTATGTGGGGACTGGGCTGTCTACAGGTGCAGAAGCCCTCACCTGTCTGGCTGAGCTTCACAACACAACTGACAACAGCCTTTCTGTGTCAATTGCTCTGGGCTGTGGGTAAAACGCCAATAAAATATTTTCAGATTCTTATAGTGGGTGAGGTTATCGTGAGTCTCAAACTCAAATTGCTTCAGGGACCAGGCAGGTACATAAATGGGGAGGCAGCAGGTCCAGGGAGCAGTAAATGATGGAATGTGTGTTGAATTAAAGGGAGCATCTCCCAAAGTTTCTAGCTCAGACCTTCTTTCAACACTGGACAGAACAAACGAAATAACTCTGAGAGTAGATCCAGGCTGTGGCTTAGTCACACTTTATAATAAAATTAGGTCAGATCAGAGTGACAAGACCAAAGGGGCCCACCAATGGGGATGTGGTCCAGTGTCCTGCAGAACTGCGCTAATTCTAAACTACATCGCACCTGCCACTGCTCCAAGACCTAAAATGCTTGCAGTTGAAACAGTGAAAACCCACCTAACCATGTTCACACTGGGAAGTTACTCCTTTTGTCCAGCCTTGAGCTAACCACTTCCTCCTGTTCTTAGTTCCATGTCTGTCGCCCTTTTTGAAAGGTACCCCTTTTTAAAAACCTCACAGTTATCTTTAACTTTCTTTCCGCCTAGTCTGACTTGATGAAATTCATGAGTTTCACCTTGCTTTTGTTGCTTACTCTGTGTTGTGATTTATTTTGAGTTTTGCTTTGGGTGGGTCTGGGATTGTGAAGACCAACTTAAGAAATGCATCCTAGGGGGAAGAGAATATGGTGCCCAAGCTGCCCGTCTCTGTGAAGCTCCACGATTGGCAGCAGCAGACTGAGAAGCCAAGTCTCGCTCATGGAGCTGGGCTTTGGCCGCTAGGACCTCATGTCTTTTCTTTCTCCTCTTGAACTCACTGAGGTGTGTGTTGTCGTTTTCAGGATGTGAAAATGCTGTACAAACAGCTGGCAGGGTCTGAGCTGGAACAACTGAATGTTCCCATTGGCACTGGGCTGGATGACATCCTGGAGACGATCAGAATTCACTGGGAAAGAGATGTTGAAAAGAACCGGGTGCAGGCGGGAGCCTTGCTCCAAGCTAAGGTGAGAGGCAAGACCAGCACCCTCACTCTGCCCTGTGCAGAAGGAGGCCAAGCAAAGATGAATAGTAGCCAACATGTGAAAGAAGAAAAGCAACCATTTCAATCTCATCAGACAGAAAAAGACATGCAATTTACAGCAATAGTTTTTTGTTTACCTATCTAAATGCAGAATATGTTTAAAATGTTAATACTCAATGTTGGCAAGCATGTGGGTGCTCTCCTGAGTTATTGGGAAGCACAAACCAGTCTGATATCTTTGAGGAAGGGATTTGATGGTATGTATCGAGAGTTTTAAAATGCCCCTGCCTACCAATTGAATAATCTAGACTCCATTAAAGATACAGTTGAAAATATAGATAAAGTTTACATCCGTATATACCCACTGAAGCATTTATTATTACAAGGGTGAAAAAATTGGGAGGAAAAACAGATAAATGTTTAACAATAGGAGAAAGAGTAAGCCACAACCTGAGCATGCAATAGAATATCAGGCAATTATTAGAAATTACATTTATGAAGCATTGACAGCAGTATGGGGACTGCTCAGGCAATAATGTAAAATGGGGGTAGTAAAGAGAGTAGAGAATGGTATGTACCAGGGCCCAGCAAACTTGCTCTGTATAGAACAAGATAGGCTTCCTAGGCCAGAGGTCCTCTGTTGCAGTACTCAGCTCTGCCACTGTGGTGTGAAAACTGCTATGGACAGACAGTATCAGTGAGCATGGCTGTGTTCCAATCACACTTTATTTTCAGAAATAGGAAGTGAGTGGGCCTGATTTGGCCTTTGGACTGTAATCGCTGACCCCTGCTATACACGGTGGGTAAAGCATTCAAACAAAGAAGCTAAGCCTCAAGAAAAAGTCAGAAGGAATTTTATTGTACTTCAATTATACCTTTATAATTATATAATTTAGGGCTTCCTTGGTAGTTCAACTGGTAAAGAATCCACCTGCAATGCAGGAGATCCTGTTTCAATTCCTGGATGGGGAAGATCCTCCGGAGAAGGGATAGGCTACCCACTCCAATATTCTTGGGCTTCCCTGGTGGCTCAGGTGCTAAAGAATTCTCCTGCAATGTGGGACACCTGAGTTCAATTCCTGGATTGGGAAGATCCTGTGGAGGAGGGCATGACAACCAACTCCAGTATTCCTGCCTGGAGAATCCCCATGGACAGAGGAGCCTGGTGGGCTACAGTCCATGCAGTTGCAAAGAGTTGGACATCACTGAGCGACTTAAGCACAATTATACCTTAATTAAGCTATAAAGAAAAGGTCTCCCTTTTTAAAAAAAAATCAGAAAGAAAAAATCCTGTAATGTAAAGGTATTAGCATTAGCAGTCGTTGTCTTTAAGCGAGGGACCCATTTCATGTTGTGGTGTGTTTTTTTTTNCTTCACACTGCTTATTTCCACCCTTCCCTGGGATCCTTAGGAACTCTTGGAACACGGTAGTCAAATGAGTATTTTTAGGAATAGATAGGTAAAATATATAAACACCAACTTTCCTAGCTCTTCTAGGGTTGGTTTAATTAACTTTTTGTTGTTGTTTAGTTGCTAAGTTGTGTCTGACTCTTTGAGATGCCATGAACTGTAGCTGACCGGGCTCCTCTGTCTATGGAATTCTCCAGGCAAGAATACTGGAGTGGGTTGCCATTTCTTTCTGCAGGGGATCTTCCCGACCCAGGGGTTGAACCCTAATCTCCCTCATTGCAGGTAGATTCTTTACTGAGCCACAAGGGAAGCCCCTCCAAGCTCATACATATGCACAGTTCTACTGTGTGCTCACTTCTTGTAAGCCACTCTGATTTTCTATTTCAGCATACAATGGTTTCTCCTGCCGCACAGATTTTACATATATTGTCCCCTCTTTCTAGAATGTTCTACCCCTTCTCTTTGCCTTATCTAAATGGTGATTCTCTTTCAAATCACAATATGGATATTGCTATGCAGGTAAACATTTTCTAACTCAAATAAGCTCCATCCCCAAATTATGTATTATTTTCTTAGCACTAGATAGTGAAAGACAGGGAAGGCTGGCCTGCTGTGTTCCATGGGGTCTCAAAGAGTCAGACACAACTTAGCAACTGAACAATAGCAAAAATCTAGGCTCATAGTTTACTGTGAAAAGCTAGGTTCTAACACACAACCTCAATTTTGCACATAAGAGCTTCTTGATAGTTAGTAAATATTGGTTTAATACTTTCTTCTCAATTAATTACTGAGTGTGAACTCTACCAAAAAAGAAACTATTTTGTTAATTGTGTCCAACATCTGAATGTATGATATTGTCTGGTAGGTAGTAGGCATACAAAAAGTATTTGTTAGCTGACTGACAAATAGAATGATTTAGAATTTACTACATAGTGTCATATACCTAAAATTTTTTTTCTAAATATATTTGCACCCCTTATTAAGTTGAACTTTGTCAGGCTAGTAGGTAAGGTGAAGAGAGAAGAAAGTGGGAAAAAAGATTGTCTAAAGAGCTAGAGGGGAAATTGAAGAGAAGGTAAAAGGCAAACACAGACACTAGAGAATAACATGAAATCTTAGAACTTAACAAAACATATCCAGAAGTCTTTCCTGGTTTTTTTTTTTTCTTCTTCTTTCAACACAAATTTTTCTATTTCGAGGCTAATTAACTAGAATGGTGTCTCTGTATCTTTACCACTGTTAACTTTTGACATTTATATAGGCCATTAACGCTTCCTCTAAAGTGACCATATGAAGGGAGTGGGGTGAAATTTAAGCCAGGCAATTTGCTTCCTGTTGACAGAGTTTGTAATATGATTGATGGGGGCAGAAGGTGAAACTATCTGGTAAAATGAGTTTTTTTGCATTATCTGTGTATTTCATATATCAATGCCAGTATTTCTCAAACTGCAGGTCAAGACTCTAGAGGGAAGGGTTACAATATAATTTAAGGGGTTTCATATATGGGAACTATTTGGAGGTGGAAATTGTGGCTTATATTGAGAGTATGAGTCATCTTTTTATTCCTCAATGCTCCACAATTCCTCCTTCCTAACCTGTTAAAATTTGTTTTAACAATATTCTGCCAATTAGAGGATATAAATCTTTAAGTTGCATTATTCATAGTGTAAGCACTTTAAAAGAAAACATTAGAGAGTGCTGAAATCACCTGTCTGTGCAATTCTGCCTGCAGCACCTTGCATAGTGCCTTAAAACCAATTTTTGTCTATAGGTTGATTTGCTTTCCATTTACTCACAGGGAAAAAAAATGATTATTATAAGAGAAAATGACCAAAATGTGGAATTGATAGGTACCACCCATCATATTGAGTATCNGAAAGCCTTCGTCAGAGATCAATAGAAAGAAATAGAGGAAAACAACAGAATGGGAAAGACTAGAGATCTCTTCAAAAAATTAGAGATACCAAGGGAACATTTCATGCAAAGACTTAACCAATTACAGAAGGCAAAATTCAGAATTCAAACCCATGGTATAAAGTTAAAGTCCATGATTCTCAACCAAATCAAAGCATTTGGTTGTTTTCAAAAATTTCATATATATATATAAAAGCTAGGAAATTAATTCTTTGATTTGACTAGACATGTTAGTTAAAATTGCTACTTGTATAATTATGATATGAATGCATAGTTGAGGAAGACATCCTCAGCAAATGAAAAGGTTTCCAGGGGTTTTCTGCATCTGATTCTCTTTAGATTTTTTGCGTGTCATTTGAAGAAATGAGCATCAGAAGTCTTGAATGAAATATATAATTTTGAGACTATTTTGAATTTTCAGAACTTGTTTTCATATCTGTGCATGCAGGGTTCTTGGTCAACCACCCACCTGTATTTTCTATGTCTATATGAAGTACTTTTACAAAAGTTCTTAAAAGGCAGTTGTGACCTCAAGTCACATAGAATGGTGATGATCAGAAAATCAATTCGCTCAATTATCACTCTGTGCTGTACATTCCTTGGTGCAGCAAGTGGAGAAAGGAATTTTAAAAAGAGACAGAAGTCTCTTACTTCCGAACTGGACACAGGATTTTATCACTGTTTTTCTTGGGTATTGTGGACAAGTAATTGTTGTGTTGGGCTTCCCTGGTTGCTGAGAGAGTAACGAATCTCCTGGAGATGCAGGAGGCCCAGGTTCGATCTCTGGGTTTGGAAGATCCCCTGGAGAAGGGAATGACTACCCACTCCAGTATTCTTGGCTGGAGAATCTCATGGACAGAGGAGCCTGGTGGACTACAATTCATGGGGTCAAAAAGTGTCAGACATGGGGTCAAAACTAACGACTAACACTCACTTTTTTCCCCCCTGATAGTTGCTTTGTGAAGTATTGCTTTGTCCCTTCTGATTGCCTGTGAATATTTCATGCTCAATTGTGTCAGACTCTCTGTGACCCTATGGACTGTAGCCTACCAGGCAAGAAAACAGGAGTGGGTTGCTATTTCCTTCTCCAGGGGCTCTTCCCTACCCAGGAACTGAACCCACGTCTACTGTGTCTCCTGCACCGACAGGTGGATTCTTTACCATTGAGCCACCTGGGAAGCCCTTTGATTGCTCTTACCTACCCCTAAAGATGTCTTCACTCTTCCCAAAAGCCTGTTGGTGATTTGAGGACTGAGCTTTGTCGTTCCTTATTTTGGGCATTGCCACTCTGCAGCCAGTGGGGTTTGTGGGATGGACCAGTGTTGAGAGGGCTAAAATAGGAAGTATAGGAACCTGGCTTTCAGAGAGAAGATATGCACATTCGCAACAACTCCAAGATTTCCTAGATTAATATAATTCCTAATTTATTTTGAAATTGAACTTTTGTCAATATTAGGATAAGAATAAGCATGACTGTTCGGATAACTTTGTGTAACTTCAAAGCTTGGCATCAAGGTTTTGAATTCTCTCTAGTAATTTATTCATAAAGGAGATGCAATGTCCTTCCTTAAATCAATACATTTAAAATCTTTTAAGCATGTAAGTGGTAGAGAAACATTGGTCTTATGTATCTCAAGTACAAGTAGACAGCTGCACTGTTTTTTTTTTTTTTTTTACATTGGATTAAAGTTACTTCCATCAGCAATAAACATCAGTCTGTTTTTAACCAATATTAAAGATTGCCAGACCAAAGAAAATAGTCCTAAATGAAATGTATAAATAACAACCTTTCTGTAAATTTGCTTCACTATCTAAATCCTAACTGCTTCTCATTGAAATGTTCCATTCTTCATCCTTTGTCCTGCAAGATGGGTGTGCTAAAGGCTGGCATACTTTAATCAGCTAATTGGATCCTAACCCTTAGTCAAATACTTCCAGTTATATAGAGAGGTGTAATTAGTAAACATGTATTCATGCATTTCAATTTATCACTATTCTCATCATTATTCAGTTCAGTTCAGTTCAGTTCAGTTGCTCAGTCGTGTCCGACTTTTTACGACCCCATGAANTCCAGTTATATAGAGAGGTGTAATTAGTAAACATGTATTCATGCATTTCAATTTATCACTATTCTCATCATTATTCAGTTCAGTTCAGTTCAGTTCAGTTGCTCAGTCGTGTCCGACTTTTTACGACCCCATGAATCGCAGCACGCCAGGCCTCCCTATCCATCACCAACTCCCAGAGTTCACTCAGACTCATGTCCATCGAGTCAGTGATGCCATCCAGCCATCTCATCCTCTGTTGTCCCCTTCTCCTCCTGCCCCCAATCCCTCCCAGAATCAGAGTCTTTTCCAATGAGTCAACTCTTCGCATGAGGTGGCCAAAGTACTGGTGTTTCATCTTTAGCATCATTCCTTCCAAAGAAATCCCAGGGCTGATCTCCTTCAGAATGGACTCATTGGATCTCCTTACAGTCCAAGGGACTCTCAAGAGTCTTCTCTAATACCACAGTTCAAAAGCACCTCATCATTATAGCAATATAATAATTGAAATTCTACTTTTACTGAGGATAGAGAAGATAGAAAAAGAGGATGAGCATAAATAGAAGGAAAACAATTTATTCAAAAGTTAAATCTATTATTTTCTTTAAAGAGGAATGATGTCATACCATAATGGGTCAGATCTAGGTTTGAATAAAGACTCTGCCACTTATCAGCAAAGTGATTTTGACTCTACTGTTCTATGCTTTGGTTTTCTCATCCATAAAGTAAGATTTTATGATTATCAAAAAGAGTTGTAATAATTCATAGCACATAGAAAGCCCTATATATTAGTTATTATTACTATTATTATTATTAATGTTTTACTTTCAGAGTTGCTCTGAAGGTCTCTCTTGATTTTCATTTTTATAAATAGTCAAAGAATATACTGTCATCCACAAAAATTAAGTTTTCCACTCAATTTAGTACAAAACTGTAGTTCCTTTGAGACAAATATAAATTCCAAAAAGAAAATTACATTTTCTTCTAAGTAGAAGAGTTCTTTTGTTGTAAGTCATTGACTCATTCATTCACATTTATTCTACAATGAGTTGGAGAGGAGCCAACTTACCGGAAAAGACACTGATGCTGGGAAAGATTGAGGGCAAGAGGAGAAGTGGGAGACAGAAGATGAGATGGTTAAATAGCATAACTGATTCAATGGACATGAGTTTGAGTAAACTCTGGGAGAAAATGAAGGGCAGTGAAGCCTGGTGTGCTGCAGTTCATGGGGTTGCAAAGAGTTGGACATGACTTAGCAACAGAACAACAACATGCAACATTTATTGAGTGTCTATTACATGTCTGTTGTCCCATGTATATGAGATGACAGCCATCAATTCCTTCTTCTCTATATGTTCATGTCACTCCTCAGATCAAAGCTGGAGTTTCTTTCACCTCCCCTTGAATATGACTTATTTTCACAACTAAAAAATGTAGCAAAAGAGATTTCTCCTAGTTTTTAAAATAACTGCCAGCTTCTGCTTTCTCTCTTCTGGAAACAAGCTTCCATGTAAGATGTTCCCCTAAGCTAAGACTCAATGTGTTCTGAGAAAGTGCAAGTCAGACATGTAGAGAGGCTACATAAAGAGCAGAGAAATGCTTGCCTGTTCCCTCCTGGCTCAAACCATCCCAGGCACATGATGAAGATGCAAGCCTACACTGCCAACCCTATCTGGTACAACATGGAGTAGAACTGTCCAGTAGAGTCCAGCTCAGACTGCAAATTTGTGAGAAGTCATAAATTGTTGTTCTAAGTCACTGAAGTTTAAGAAGGTCTGATAAACAGCAGTGAGTAATCAGAACACTGTTACTAACTCAGCAGCAGTAGCGCAAGAGTAATATCCTTAGCTCTGGAGAAATCAGTGGAAACCAGAAGAATATTGTATTAATTTTCATGTCTGGTTCTCATAAAGGCATATCCAGACCCTTAAATTTATCAATATAAGCCAGAGATTAACACTTTATGTAAATCAGAATGCCTGTTTGCTAAGTCACGTCAGTCGTGTCCGACTCTGTGCGACCCCATAGACAGCAGCCCACCAGGCTCCCCCATCNAATAGGAAAAAGAGCACATTAAAAAAAATCAACTATAGTTCAATTAAAAAAAAAGAAAGCCTACTACTGGCTTTTAAATTTGGTCATTAATTTTTCACATGTAAGTAAATATATTTTTAATCAAAAGAAGAGTCAGAAAATACAATTTATTTTTATAAAATATTTTTAAGATGTTTATGTAAGACTAAACACTTCAGAAAGTGTTAAGACAACATCTAAACCACATGTGAGTCAAAGAAAAAGATCAAAGGAGGACTTAGAAGTTATTTTGAATTGAAAAAAAAAAGAAAACTCAGTGTATTAGAATTTGTGTGATGCTACTAAAGCAGTATTAAAGGGGAAATTTGTAACAGTAAATGCCTATATTAGGAAAGGAAAAAAAGGTCTTAAATCAATGACTTTAGTGTCTACCATAAGAGAAAAGAAAAAGAAGAACAAAATAAAACCAAGTGGGAAAATGAAATAAGATCAGAGCAGAAATTAGTGAGAATAAGAGCAAGATGGCAGAATGAGTAGACCCAGCACTTATCCCTCCACAAAAACACTGACTTCACAATCAGTTCAGTTCAGTTCAGTCCAGTCACTCAATCGTGTCCATCTCTTTGTGACCCCATGAACTGTAGCACGCCAGGCCTCCCTGTCCATCACCAACTCCCGGAGTTTATGCAAACTCATGTCCATAGAGTCGGTGATGCTATCCAACCATCTCATCCTCTGTCGTCCCCTTCTCCTCCTGCCCTCAATCTTTCCCAGCATCAGGGTCTTTTCAAATGAGTCAGCTCTTCACATCAGGTTGCCAAAGTATTGGAGTTTCAGCTTCAACATCAGTCCTTCCAATGGACTTAACAATATATGGGCCAAAATATGGGAACTCCAGAAATCAAGAAGTTGTGGAACCCTATGCAGGTGGGAAAAGTTGAGAACAGCCACACTGAAATTAATGATAAGAACTAGTTCACTTTATCCCAGCTGCCTCACCCTTAAGTCAGCAGAACTCACTGCTGTTAAAGAGAACTGCAACTGATGGCTTCTTGGTGGGAAAGAGAAAACTAGAATAAGCGTCCAACACACAAGATTTTCAGAGGACTGCCTGAAGGACTTTATTTCCTTCTTATATGACTTGGAACATTGCCATGGTTGGAAATAGCATAGTTTGGATTCCTCGGGTCACTGAAAGTAAGAGAGAATAGGAGTACCTTGCTTTTATACGGAGGATCTGCAGTGCGATAGACGGGCCAGTGTGAGTTGGCACTATCAGAATGCACCCAATTTATGGCTTCTTGGGTGGGAGAGATAAGAGTGGGGCATTCATCCAGGTATACCAAGGATTGCCAGAGGGTGTGGTTTCAGACTGGCCTGACTTCTAGTACTGACAGAAAACCAGGATACTTTGGATGCCTGCAGGCCACAGAATAAAAACAAGCTGGACAACTTCATGCTGCAGTACCACAGAGCCTGCGGTATTGCAGATAGACACTAGAGGGAGTAAGAGATTATGAGCTACTGAAAGAGAAACCTATTAATAGCAAATCTCTCTAGTCGGGAAATTACAGGTACAAGAACAGAGAAATTGCATCCCCCTGAAAAAGGTTTCAGGGGGCCCCAGAATCTCTAGCTGTGTTAATTGGTGAAAATCTTCTCCTGTAAAAAGCCAGACTAAAAGTACTGAGGGAAGCGATATTTTTTTCAAATGAAAAATAGCACACACATACACAAAATCATGGACACACAGAGACAGGAAACTGTACAATCAAAAGAACAAAATAAATCTAAACAAACAAAGATCTATGAATTACCTGGCAGATAATTCAAGGTAATTGTCTTAAAGGAGATCAGTGGTCTACAAGAGAACAAAGATAGACAACTAAACAAAATCGTGAAAATACATGAGCAAAAAGAGAATATCAATGAAGAGACAAAATGTACAAAAAAGAACCAAATAGGAGTTCTGGAGCTGAACAATACAATAACTAAATTGGAAAGCTCACATGAAGGGTTTGACAACAGATTTGATCAAGTAGAAGAGAAAAATCAGCAAACTGAATAATAGTTCATTTGAAATTATTGAATCAAAGGAGCAAAGAAAGAAGAATATAGAAAACTGAAGAAAGCTTAAGGGGCTTAGGAATATGATTAAGCAGCCATTACATACTATAGGAGTTCTAGAAGTGGGGCAGGGGGGAGATTAAAAAAAAAAAGGAAAAAGAAAGAAAGGGACAGAGAATGTATATGGAGACATAAAACTGAGAATTTCCCAAACCTGAGAAAGCCTCTTGATGAAAGTGAGAGGGGAGAGGAAAAAGTTGGCTTAAAGCTCAACATTCAGAGAACTAAGATCATGGCATCTGGTCCCATCACTTCATGGAAAATATATGGGGAAACAGTGGAAACAGTGGCAGACTTTATTTTGGGGGGCTCTCAAAATAACTGCAGATGGTGACTGCAGCCATGAAATTAAAAGACGCTTACTCCCTGGCAGGGAAGTTATGACCAACCTAGACAACACATTGAAAAGCAGAGACATTACTTTGCCAACAAAGGTCTGTCTAGTCAAGGCTATGGTTTTTCCAGTAGTCATATATGAGTGTGAGAGTTGGCCTATAAAGAAAGCTGAGCACCGAAGTATTGATGCTTTTGAATTGTGGTGTTGGAGAAGACTCTTGAGAGTCCCTTGGACTCAAGGAGATCCAACCGGTCCATCCTAAAGGAGATCAGTCCTGGGTGTTCATTGGAAGGACTGATGTTGAAGCTGAAACTCCAATACTTTGGCCACCTGATATGAAGAGCTGACCCACCTGAAAAGACCCTGATGCTTGGAAACATTGAAGGTGCGAGAAGAAGGGGACGACAGAGAGTGAGCTGGTTGGATGGCATCACTGACTCAATGGACATGAGTTTGGGTAAACTCCAGGAGTTGGTGATGGACAGGGAGGCCTGGCATGCTGCAGTCCATGGGGTTGCAAAGAGTCGGATATGACTGAATGACTGAACTGAACTGAACCAAGAAAGGAAATGGGCACACAAGTCCAGAAAGCTTAAGGAACTCCAGGTAAAATAAATCAAGAGGTCCACACTAAGAGACACAGTATTAAACCATCAAAAGAGAAAATTTTGAAATGAGTAAGAAAAGCAGCTTGTCATGTCCCAGGGAACTTGTGTAAGCTTATCAGTAGATTTCCTGGCAGAAACCTTTCAATCTGTAAAAGAGTGGGATGACATATTCAAGGTGCTAATAGGAAAAGAAAACTACAAACTAAGAATAGTGTATCCAGCAAAACTGTCCTGAAAAGATGAAGGATAAATAAAGACTTTCCCAGATAAGCAACAGCTGAGAGAATTTATCACCATTAGACCTACCCTACAAGAAATTTTATAGGGAGTCCTGCAAGTTGAAATGAAAGGATACTATACAGCAGTGTAAAAGTATATGAAAATATAGCTGCTGGTAAAGACAAATGTATAGTTTAATACAGAATGCTATAACACTGTATTGGTAGATTAGAAAGCTTCTAATTTTGATACAAAATTTAAAAGATAAAAAGCATAAAAATTAACTAAACCACAAAATTATGTTAATGCATCCACACTATATAAAGATTAATCTGTGACATTAATAATAAAAGTGGGGGTGGGGATATGTAAAAGAGTAGTTTTACATATGATTGAAGTTGTTATCAACATAAAATAGATTTTTATAGCTATAAGATGTTTTCTATAGGCCTCATGGTAGCCACAAAGAAAATATCTATAGAGGATATACAAAAGAAAATGAGAAAGAAATCAAGCATGTCAGTACAAAAAAAAAAAATAGCAAAAGCTTCACATCTTTCACAGCACGTACTGTCAGAAAACTGAGGAGAGGTGAAATAGAGAGGTACATCTACACTTTATTCCATCATAAATAGGAATTTTATCAAATCACAAATTTTTGGAGTTTTTGGAATTATGAATCAATCATAAATTGCTTTAAGACTTTAAGAGGAGTTTTAGGTGCACAGCAAAATTGAGAGGATGGTATAGCAATTTCCCATATACCACTTGTTCCCACACATGCATAACCTCCTCTTATCACCATCCCCCAAGAGAATGCTGCATTTGTTACAATTGGTGAACCATCATATCATTATCACCCACAGTGCATGGTTTACATAGGGTTCACTCTTGGTGCTGTGCAATCTAGAAATACAATACACAAATATATTCATGCATATAATACAAATGTTTAATAATATGTATCCATAACTATAGCATCATTAATCATCAGAGGATTTTCACTGCCCTAAGAAGTTTTTACTTATTCATCACTGTCCTTCCAGCTCTAGCAACCACCTATCTCTATTTCTTTGCCTTTTTCAGAACGTCACTGTTGAAATCATACAATGTGGCCATTCCAGATTGGCTCATTTCACACATTTAAGTTTCCTCTATGTCTTTTGTGATAGATCATTTGTTTTAGTATTGAATAATGTTCCCTTGTCTGGATGTCCCACATTTTATTTATCTTTCCACCTACTGTTGGACATCTTGGTTGCTTTCAAATTTTGGCAATAATGAATAAAGCTGTCTATATATAGCTTTATTATAAACAATTATAAACATTTGTGTGGAAGTTTTTGTGTGGACATGCTTCTAGCTCCTTTGGGTAAATATCAAGGAGATTGATTGATAGATCATATGGTATGAGTGTGTTTAGTTTTCTAAGAAAATGTGGAAATCTTTTCCAAAGCGGCTGTAGCATTTTGCACTTCTGCCAGCAATGTATGAGAGTTCCTGTTGCTCCATGTTCTCTTTGGCATTGTCAGTGTTTTGAATTTTAACCATTCTAACAGTGTGCAGTTGTATCTCATTGTTATTTTAATTTGAATTTTTAATGGCATATGATGTCGAACATCTTTTTTATAGCTTATTTGCCATCTGTATACCTTTTCTGGTGAAATGTTTTTAAGGGTACAGGCCCAAACAAATTGATTTTAAGAGATTGTTAGACAGCATCCTTGACTCAGTGGACATGGATTTGAGCAAACTCCGGGAGATAGTAAAGGACAGGGAAGCCTGGAGTCCTGCAGTCCATGGGGTGGCAAAGAGTTGGACACAACTTAGCAACTGAACAACAGCAACCTTTTTATTAAAAAAAAATTAGTCTAAACTTAAAGTCCTCAAAATATGTGCTTTTTACCATTAAATATAATGTTAGTCAATTGAATATACTTTCTAACCATTCAAATGCTTTCTAAGATATATTGCTCAGTCGTGTCTGACTCTTTGCCACCCCATGGACTCTACAGTCCGTAGAATTCTCCAGGCCAGAATACTGGAGTGGGTAGTCTTTCCCTTCTCCAGGGGATCTTCCCAACCCTGGGATCGAACCCAGGTCTTCCACATTGCAGGTGGATTCTTTACCAGCTGAGTCACTAGGGAAGCCCAAGAATACTGGACTGGGTAGCCTATCCCTTCTCCAGGAATCTTCCCAACCCAGGAATCAAGCTGGGGTCTCCTGCATTGCAGGCATATTCTTTATCAGCTGAGCCACAAGGGAAGCCCTCTATCTATAAAAAAATATATTTAAGTAAATATTTTAATAATTATTAACTTTGAAAATTTATACTTTCAGTTATAAAAATTATCATAGTTCACAATTAATATAGTTTTTGGTGTAAAAAATTTGAATGGTATATGTCAGCCTGAGGCTTTTGAAATTGTATGCACTTTAACATAGGAGGTGCTGCTGCTGCTAAGTTGCTTCAGTTGTGTCCGACTCTGTGCGACCCTATGGACAGCAGTTCACCAGGCTCCACCGTTCACAGGATTCTCTAGGCAAGAATATTGGAGTGGGTTGCCATTTCCTTAATTACACGATGATAAATTATCCCAGGAAAATAAAATACAATTATTAGGAAAAAATAGGGTAAAGAGTAAAAATAGATTTCATACTTCTGTTGCTAAGATATAAGGAACTCACCACTGTTTTATGAAAGTACATCAATAATAGGATCTCTAATATGCATTGTGCTTAGTATAGATTGTGTACAAAAGAGAGTAGCGTCTTAGTGATTGAAAATATAATCTTTAAATATGTCACAATAAAGTTTTTAATAGGCAATAATCATTTTTCTAAGTTGTTAACTTACTATATGGAATTAGTAATTTTAGTTTGCAATAAACATAACATTTGATATCCAATCAATATTTAACTTTATTTTAATGAAAATTATAAGCTTGGTTACCTAAATTAATCTTGCATTGCCTGTATTTAAAAAACATTGAGGAAATTGTATGATTAGAAGAGACAAATTTATTTTCCTGTTAGTAGTGATACATTCATATTTTCCAGAAAACAAAAGAACTGTAAAACTATTTGAAGAGTTTGGGTCCAGGTCCAAGAAAAAAAAATATTTCCTATATTTTAGAAAGTTCATGTGTCCCGCATAGTGAAATCTGGAGAAGGAAATGGCAACCCACTCCAGTATTCTTGCCTGGAGAATCCCAGGGACAGAGGAGCCTGGTGGGCTGCTGTCTATGGGGTCGCACAGGGTTGGACATGACTTAAGCGACTTAGTAGCAGCAGCAGCATAGTGAAATCTTGCATGTGACAATAAGCCAGTTACTGCAGGCTACTATTACCTATGACATGGGAGAATTGGTACTACCCGTTATGTACCCCGACTCTGTAGAAAGGTTTTCCACCTTCCTGCTTCCTCTCTTGTCTGAGCACTCATATCCCTGGATCTCCTTATTCAGTATCACAGAATCAGTGTGGCATGGGTATCATTATTGCCAAATATGGGTCTTTTATGACATGACGATGCAGTCAACCCTTGAACAACATGGGTTTGAACTGCACAAGTCCACAAATACCCAGAATCTTTCTCAATATATCCGTGCAGTAGTACACAATCTGGAGGCTGGTTGAATCTGTGAATGCAGAAAGACAGTTGTGAAGAGCTGACTCAGCGACTTGAGCTTCCACAGAGTTTGACGTATGTGGGGGTTCCTGAAAACAATTTTCTGCAGATACCGAGGGACAACTGCATCACTGTTGAATATCCAGAAAAAATACATTGGTGTTCACCACTAATGTACAATCCACAATTTTCCAAATGTGTTTCTTTTTTTTTTACATAAAGTTTGCCCTTCTACAGGCAATATCTTAAAGCTCTACTCATGTGATATGTAAATACATATAGGCATACCTTGGAGAGCTTATGGTTCTGTTCCAGATGACTGCAGTGAGGCAGATAAAGCAAATCTCACAAAAGTTTAGGTTTTATAGTGCATTTAAAAGTATGTCTATATGATACTGTAGTCTACTAAGTATGTGATAGCATTATGTCTAATAAAAAGCAATGTACATACCTTAATTTAAAAATTGCTTACTAATTTAGAAAATGCTACCATCATCTGAGCCTTCAGTGACTTGTAATCTTTTTGCTATTGAAGGGTCTTACCTTAGTGCTGATGGCTGCTGACTGATCATGGTGGTGGTTGCTGAAGACTGGGGAGGCTATGGTAATTTTTAAAAATAATACAGCTATGGAGTTTGCCACATTGATTGATTCTTCCTTTCATGAATGGTTTCTCTCTAACATGCAACTGTTTGATAGTATTTTATCCACAGACCTTATTTCACAGTCGGAGTCAGTCTTTCAAATCCTGCCACTGTTTTATCAACTAAGTTTATGTAATACTCTAATTATTCACTGTCATTTTGTCAGTCTTCACGACATCTTCACCAGGAGTAGTTTCCATCTTAAGAAACCATTTTCTTTGTTCATTCGTAAGAAACAACTCTTTGTCTGTGGAAGTTTTATCATGAGATCGTAGCAATTAGTTACATCTTCAGGTTCCATTTCTAATTCAAGTTCTCTTGTTAATTCCTCCACATCTGCAGTTACCCCTTCCATTAGAAATCTTGAACCCCTCAAAGTCATCCATGAGGGCTGGATCAACTTCTTCCAAGTTCCTGTTAATGTTGATATTTTGACCTCTTTCATGAATTTCCTTAATGTCATCTAAAATGGTAAATCCTTTCAAGAAGGTTTTCAATTTACTTTGCCCAGATCCATCAAAGGGGTTAGTATCTATGGCAGAGATAGCCTTAAGAAATGTATTTATTAGAGAATAAGACTTGACAGTTGAAATTACTCGTTGGTCCGTGAGTTACAGAATGGATGTTGTGTTAGTAGGCATGAAACGACATTAATCTCATTGTACATCTCCATCAGAGCTCTTGGTGATTAGGTGCATTGCCAATGAGCAGTAATGTTCTGAAAGAAGTCTTTTTTTTTTTTCTGAGTATAGATTTCAACAGTGGACTTAAAATATTCAATAAATTATGTTCAAAGTAGATGTGCTGTCTTGCAGGCTTTGTTGTTTCATTTATAGAGCACAGGCAGAGTAGATTTAGCATAATTGTTAGGGGCCTTAGGATTTTTGGAATGATAAATGAGCACTGACTTCAACTGAAAGTCACCTGCTGCATTAACCCTTAACAAGAGAGTCAGCTTATTTTTTGAAACCAGATGCCATGCACTAACTATGACTGTCTAGCTATGAAAGTCCTAGATGGCCTCACCTTCCAAGATAGGCTGTTCTACCCATCGAATAAGCTGTCCCATCTACATTGAAAATCTGTTGTTTAGTATAACCACCTTCATTAATTATTTTAGCTAGATCTTCTGGATAACTTGTTGCAGCTTCTACATCAGCAGGGGCAGATTCACTTTGCACCTTTTTTTCATGGAGATGGCTTCTTTGCTTCAACATCATGAATCAACCTCAGTTCAAAATTTCCTTTTGCAGCTTCTTCACCTCTCTCAGCCTTCATAAAATTAAAGAGAGTTATGGCCTTGCTCTGGATTAGGCTTTGGCTTAAGGGAACATTGTGCTTAGTTTGATCTTCTACTCAGACCACTAAAACTTTCTCCATATCAGCAATAAGGTTGTTTTGCTTTCTTATCATTTGTGTGTTCGTTGGAGTAGCATTTTCAAATTCCTTTGACAACTTTACACTCACAGCTTGGCTAACTGGTGCTAGAGGCTTAGCTCTTGACCTGTTTTGGTTTTCAGCATGCCTTCTTCACTATATTTAATCATTTCTAGTTTTTGATGTAAAGTGAGAGGTGTATAACTCTTTCATTCACTTGAACATTTTGAAGTCATTCTGGTTGTTAATTGGCCTAATTTCAATATTGTTGTGTCTCAGGGAATAGTGAGGTGTGAGGAGATGAAAACATTTGAAACATTGTGAGAATTACCAAAATGTGACACAGAGACATGAAGTTGAAAAATACTTTTGGAAGAATGGTGCCAACAGACTTGCTCAATTGTGAAAAATATAATAGCTACAAAGTGAAGCGGAATAAAACTAGGTATGCCTATACATGGGGCTTCCCTGGTGGCTCACAAGGTAAAGAGTTTGCCTGCAATGTGGGAGACCCAGGTTTGCTCCCTGGACTGGGGAGATCCCCTGGAGAAGGAAATGGTAACCCATTCTGGTACTCTTGCCTGGAGAATCTCATGTACAGAGGAGCCTGGTGGGCTACCAGTCCATGGGGTCACAAAGAGTTGGACACAACTGAGCAACTAACACTTTCACTTTATGCCTATACATGTCTTCTTTCCTCTTTGAAAACGTTATATTAAAGTATATTAGATAACATACAGTTATAAGTACTAGTTATAGTTCTAGGTAACTGTACAGTTCAGTGATTTTTTACAAGATGAATACATTTATGGTACAACCTGTGCGTGTGTGCTCAGGCATGTCCAACTCTATGGACTGTCATCCACCAGGCTCCTCTGTCCATGAAATTCTCCAGGCAAGACTACTGGAACAGATTGCCATTCCCTCCTCCAGAGGAACTTCCTGACCCAAGGATCAAACCTGTGTCTCTTACATCTTCTGTATTGGCAGGCAGATTCTTTACCACTGAGCCACCTGGGACACCCATGCTTATGGTAACCATCACCCAAATCCAAATACAGAACACCGTCCATCAGCCATGAGGACTTTTTCACCTTCCTATCAGTCATTAACTCTGTCTATTAAAAACTCATTGGTATGCTAGCTTCTACTACCATGGTTTGGCCATTTTAAGTTTATGTAAACCACACAGAGTACACACTTTTCTCTGGCTTATTTCACTCTAGACATTATGTCTGAGAAATCTGTCCATGTTTCTGCATATAGCAGTAATTTGTTACTTAAATTGCTGTATAGTATTCTATTGCATGAACATGTGACCGTGTAATTACTATACAGTGGAAGGAGCATCATTTTGGGGATGGTACTTACGGGTAAAATTGCCAACAGCTCATAAGAATGTATATATTCAGTTACGCTCAGCTTTTTTAGAAACTGAAGTAGTTTTCCAAAGTGTTTTTGTGTAAATATGAGGAGTGTAAGAGAATGTTAGTTCTGAATTTGCTAGCCACCACATTTTGTGGTCACACTATCAATCTTCTCAATGTGTAGTAGTGTCTTATTGTTGTGCATATTTGCATGCCCTTATAACTCATGATATTGCCTATCCCTTGATTTTATCATTGGTCACTTAGGTAAGTGTACTATCCTTAATGAAATGCTTGTTCAAGTCCTTTGCACATTAAGAAAAAAATTCTTCCACTTTCTTGCTAATTGGCAGGAGTTTTATTACATCATAGATGAGTACTTTGCCAAGTATATATGTTTAAAATATCTTCTTCCAATTTTTTCTTTTGATGAACATTAGTTATTCATTTAAATCAAGTCTAAATTGAACATATTTTCATTTATAGCTGTTGCTTTTTGTGTCCTATTTAAAAACTACCTTTCATTTGGTTACAAAATTTTTCTCCTATGTTATCTTCTGAGTTGGGGCTAAAAGTAAAGATGATTAAAATGGAGAAAGAACAGAGGGATTAGAGTATTAGACAGATTATCTGTATCAGTTTTCCAACTTTGCTGTACACTGAGACAGGTGGAAAGTTTTTAAGCCCCTGATGCTCTTGCTGTACCCCAAATCGACTAATAAAGAATCTCATGGTTTGGTACCTAGGCACTGGTATATTTTCACTGGATTAAAGAGCATTTAGGTGGGGAAAAATTGAGCAAAGAAAGAACTGCATGGGAGCAGGTACTGTAAATGTCAATTTGAGCTAGACTGTGGATGCCACAGAATGAAGTAATGGTGACTATCATGGGAATTAAAGCCATGGCTTGTAGAATTTTCAGTCCAGAATAAAGATTCAAATTGAATTCAGCAAATAGCAGGGCTGAATAAATTTTTTGAGGAAATTAATATGATTCACTAATCCATTAAGAGGATTAAAGTGGCATGGGATAAAGGTGGATTGTAAATGGGGGAAAGAAGAAAATTTTCAAATTAGTACCTGTGTTCTGGCTCTTATAACTCTGGTAATTATCAGAAACTGGTGAATTTCACTTGCATGGAATTTTTCTGACAAGAGGATCTAAAGCTACCATCAGATTTTCGAGGGAATCTGAAATTCCCAAAGGCTAACAGCAAGTATGTTAGAGAAGGAAATCAGTTAGTAGTTATTGTTTTGCCACTTAAAAACTTATTGAACACCCAAACCATGAAAAGAGAAGGCTGATGGCAGAGATGTTTATGGGCGGACTAAGAGGTGTCAGAAGCTGAGTGTGTGTGCGAGAGAGAGAGAAAAGGGAAGAGGCAGAGGGGAGGGGAAAAGAACAGTGAAAACACAACATGAATTAAAAGATATGACAACAGGAGGAATAGATACATGATTAAGAGGAAAATAATAAGAATGAGTAATGAAAGAGGTATTAAGATTTTATAATTTTATTTATTTATTAAATTTATTATTATTATTATTTTTACTTTACAATGTTGTATCAGTTTTGCCACACATCAACACGAGTCTGCCATGGGTGTACACGTGTTCCCAATCCCGAACCCCCTTCCCACCTCTCCCCCCCAACACACCATCCCTCCAGGTCATCCCAGTGCAACAGCCCCAAGCATCCTGCACGCTGCATCAAGTGGCTGTGCCAGGTCTTTGTTGCTATGGCGGGCTTTTCTCTAGTTGCAGCGAGGGATGCCGACTCTCTAGTTGGCAGAGCACAAGCTTTTCATTGTGGTGGCTTCTCTTGTTGTTGAGCATGGGTTCTAGGCCATGCAGGCTTCAGTAGTTGAAGTTCCTAGGTTCTAGAGCACAGGCTCAATAGTTGTGGCACACAGGCTTACTTGCTCCACAATAAGTGGGATCTTCCCAGACCAGGGATTGAACCCATGTCTCCTGCACTGGCAGGCAGATTCCTTACCATTGAGCCCCAGGGAAGCCCCCTGAGGTTAAGATTTTAAAACTTGGGTTTGACAGACAATTAGATACATAGACTTGAACTTCTAAATAAATTGTATTGAAATATCAGAAAGAAAAATCAATAATCAGTTCATGAACATGAAAGTAAAAGTTGCTCAGTTGTTTCTGACTCTTTGAGACCCCATGGACTATATAGTCCATGGAATTCTCCAGGCCAGAATACTGGAGTGGGTAGCCTTTCCCTTCTGCAGGGGATATTCCCAACCCAGGGATCGAACCCAGGTCTCCCACACTGCAGGTAAAGACCAGCTGAACCACGAGGGAAGCCCAATCAATCCATGGTCCTTATATTTTTACTGTAAGCATTCAATGGGTATAATTTTCATTCTAGCCATTTGTTCTTTCTATCAAAAACTTGTTCTTTTATTTTCTGCTTGGTGATGTACACATTAAATACATTTAAAAATAGGTCTTGAAAGTAGAATAAGATCCTTTAACAGATGTAGATTTAGATACAGCTGTCAAAAGAGCTTAGGAATTCATTATAATTATGAAGGCATACATTTTTTAAACTCACTTTCTCACATAGAGGTAGGAAAGAATTATTGCACAAAGAGCTGATAGATGAACTGAATCATATCACTGCTTCACAGGTAAGGCTAGTGTGAATGAAATAATGTGTTTGATAGGAAAAAGTTGACAGGTTCCTAACTTTAAACATATTACATACGTGTAGAGCCAGAATAATGGCATTTGGTATCCTTGGGTTAAATAAAAAATCCATGAGAAAAATCATAGACTTGGTTTTTGGCAGATTGTGTTCATAAGGTAAAACCACATTCATTTTATACTAATAAAATAAGCTGAGCATTGCTCGAGTGTAGTCTTTGCAAATAGCCATCATTTCAGAGACTGAGTCATCATAAGTCTAGCAGTGTTTATCATTATCTTACCACTGATAGCTTGACAGCTACAGCTCCAATAAGTCTTTTGTGATAAAATTAAATATTTATTTTCTAAGACTTGACAATCTGATAACTTCCATAGGGCTAAATATACTAGGTGATAAAAGCTTGGTTTTCTATATCCTTTGTCCTCCTAAGTTTTTGATGTTATGCCTTCAGATTATTTACTGGGCATTCTTGAAATTGGAAAACTTTAATTTGCATCCCTATTGTTGGTTATTTTTCCTAGCAGATTTCAGCAACCGGGAAGCAAGCTCAGAAATGGTAGATAATTGTTAGGATTTTCGTAGATGAGTGGGTGGGAAAACCAAAGAGGAAGGCAGGAAAGATATTGAGTGTACTTGAATTAACAGGTAATGGGATCTGAGCTGAATAAGAAAGTAAACATAGGATGAGGTCACCAAGCAGCAAAGAGGTAAAAAAAGACCTGGCCATCTCAGATGTGTTGTAGAACCTTGAGAGTGGGAATAATTAAACAGGATAATAAAAATATAGTATTCATATTTAGAGTGTATGGATTTACTCAATAAGTACTCTTTCTAGTGCCCACTATCGCCCCCTTACTTTGAGGATAAAGGGAATTTTATGTGCGATATTATTTAATTTTGTTGATTTATAAAAATAAAAAAAATACATTATGCTTTAAAGTAATTCTTAATGATAAATACAAATAGATACACAATGGCTATATCATGTTAGGAAATGAATGTAATAGAAGATAGTGACTTTTAAATGATGAAGAAATATTATTTTTACTTTAGTATTCATTTTTAGAGTCTTTGTAATGATTCACTGTAATTATAGTGTTCATATTTTTGCAATGTACTGGCTAAGCCCAGTTGAAATTAGAGGATATGAAGTACTAAACCACTGTAAAAGAAATAATATCACAATATTAATAAGTTTGGTATTCCATGTAGATTAAGCAAACTAAGGTGTTAAATTATAGATATCCAAATTATCTTTATTATCATTTTTTAAGAAAACCTACTTAAAGGTAGTATACAAATATACCTAGTATAAATGTGAATANATCACAATATTAATAAGTTTGGTATTCCATGTAGATTAAGCAAACTAAGGTGTTAAATTATAGATATCCAAATTATCTTTATTATCATTTTTTAAGAAAACCTACTTAAAGGTAGTATACAAATATACCTAGTATAAATGTGAATAAAAATGTGTGCTATAGTACATTAGCTTATGATACCAAGTCTTCTTATATAATGTATTCTATTATTCTTAATAATATTCTATTAGTAATATAAAAGTAATAATAAGGAAGTAATATATCATATGCTTTTGTAAACATAACTACAACCACTTTTGTAAAATTCAGGATGATAGGATAAAAACATTAAAATGCACATCATTAATTTATGATGAATTATAATGCCCGGTATGTTCCAATTAATCCTTTGTCAAATCTATTTTTAGCTTTGTTAAAATTACTTAAACTTCGTCAATTTTGATATCTTTATTTTCCCTTACCCACCCATAGTGTGGTTGCCTACCTTTTAATGAAGAAGAGAGGACAAATATTAACCAAACAGACAGGAAGAGAGGTTTGCTCTATCATTTACTTCTACCATTGACAAGAGTGTCAGAATTTGTATGTGGATTTTGGTCAATAAGAATAGACTGAAATTTGTGGCAAAGTAAAATGTACTGAAACTTAGATGGAGTGTCTGGATGAAACTGATGCCCATGCATGTGTAGGACTCATGAAATTACTAAACTTTTAAATCTTCATCTTTACTCAAAAAAGAAATCGATAGTTCCTACCCTCAAGGATCTTATTATCTGGAAGAATAAGGCAAGGCAAATGTGTGTTCAATAAGTAAAATGATATTCAGGGTGTATGAAGCTGAGAATGTTTTCTTTAGACTAGGTAATTAAAGGGAGCTTCGTAAGAAAGATAATACTTCAAAGGAAGCTAGGTGGGCAAGTTGGACTGAATTCATTTGGGGAGGGTGTGTGGACCAGTGTGAATAGAGACAAGAGTTGTAGGTAGGACCAGGATATTCCAGATAGATCAGATCCTGCAAAGGTCTGGAGGTGTGAGGGAATATTTCAAACGTTCAATATTACATATAATTAAGTATGGTCAGGAGTGTAAGAGAATTATGAGAGATGATGCTAGAATGTTGGGTAGGGGCATATTGTGCAGGGATTTGTATGCTAAGACAAAGAGTTAGACTTTATTGTCCCACTGGAAGAAAAAACAGTGGAAAGATTTTTTAAAAGGCTCCTCTGGTGGCAGTGAAAATGGATTGGACAGTGTATCTGGATGAAAAAGAAAAATTTAGAGACTTAATAACCACATGCAAACTGAAACTTCCAGTGTAACAGAAAATGATGTTTTCAAATACCTTATTGCAACAGAGGAAAGAATCTTTTTCCTCTCATCTTGTCCTCATGATCTTTCTAAAACGTTAATTTGTATATGTGAAATCAGTGTTTCCTCTAGAGACTCCACCAGGGAGGAATCCACTTAGAGGCTCTTCCAGGTTGTAGGTGGGATCCATTTCCTTGGGCAAGGAGGGTGTGCATGGCTGCTAAGTTGCTTTAGTGTGTCCAACTCTTTGTGACCCCATGGACTGTAGGTCGCCAGGCTCCTCTGTCCATGGGATTCTCCAGGCAAGAATACTGGAGTGGGTTGCCAGGCCCTCTTCCAGGGTAGCTCCCACACCCAGGGATCGAACCCATGTCTCTTATGTCTTCTGCATTGGCAGGCCAGTTCTTTACCACTAGCGCCTCTACTNGGATGTTGGCAATTTGATCTCTGGTTCCTCTGCCTTTCTAAATCCAGCTTGGACATCTGGAAGTTCACGGTTCACGTACTGTTGAAGCCTGGCTTGGAGAATTTTGAGCATTACTTTGCTAGCCTGTGAGATGAGTGCAATTGAGCATTCTTTGGCATTGCCTTTCTTTGGGATTGGAATGAAAACTGACCTTTTCCAGTCCTGTGGCCACTGCTGAAGTTTTCCAGATTTGCTGGCATATTGAGTGCAGCACTTTCACAGCATCATCTTTCAGGATTTGAAATAGCTCAACTGGAATTCCATCACCTCCACTAGCTTTGTTCATAGTGATGCTTTCTAAGGCCCACTTGACTTTGCATTCCAGGACATCTGGCTCTAGGTGATTATCTGGGTCATGAAAATATTTTTTGTCTAGTTCTTGTGTGTATTCTGGGTTTCCCTGGTGACTCATATGGTAAAGTGTCTGCTTGCAATTTGGGAGACCTGGATTTGATCCCTGGGTTGGGAACATCCCCTGGAGAAGGAAATGGCAACCCACTCCAATACTCTTGCCTGGAAAAATCCCATGGACCGAAAAGCCTGGTAGGCTACAGTCCATGGGGTTGCAAAGGATCGGACACAACTGAGCAACTTTACTTTCACTTCTTGCCACCTCTTCTTAATATCTTCTGCTTCTGTTAGGTCCATGCCATTTCTGTTCTTTATTGTGCCCATCTTTGCATGAAATGTTCCCTGGATATCTCTAATTTTCTGGAAGAGATCTCTAGTCTTTCCCATTCTATGGTTTTCCTCTATTTCTTTGCCCTGATCACTGAGGAAGGCTTTCTTATCTCTCCTTGCTATTCTTTGGACTCTACATTCAAATGGATATATCCTTCCTTTTCTCCTTTGCTTTTGGCTTCTCTTCTTTTCACAGGTATTTTTAAAGTCTCCTCAGACAGCCATTGTGCTTTTTTGCATTTCTTTTTCTTGGAGATGGTCTTGATCCCTGTCTCCTGTACAATGTCAAGAACCTCTGTCCACAGTTCATCAGGCACTCTATCAGATCTAATCCCTTGAATTATTGTCAAATTCAGACTTGAGTTGAAAAAAGTAGGGAAACTCAAAAGAACATTCAGGTATGACAAAGACCTTATTGAGGGTAAAATACAGAGGGGTCTAATTAGACAAGTGAACCTAGTTTAATGGAATAATCCTGTTCAGCTGAAACTAGGACTTGGTAACAAAACGGTAAAGTTGTTTCAAAAAATTTAAAAATGAATCCCCATTGTCTCTTACCTGCATCTAGAGTTACTGTTGATGTTATAGGAAAATAAAGTTTAAGTTTAATTTTGCTGATTGTTTTTAAACCCTCCCTGGCACTGTGCTTATCTTACTGAGAGATGCTTAGGAAGAGTTCTGTGAATGTAACCTATTTGAAAGAGGAGAATTTGTAGGGTGGGGGGAGCAGAGTGGGGAGCATAAGGCCACTTATTATTTCATTCTTGAAATAAACTAATGCCAAATCTGTAAGCTAAGCTGCTTTGAAAAAAACTTCAGTTTCACATATGGTAGAGTAAAAGGGGGCTGAAAATTTTTGTTGGAGTTTGCTTACTAATTGTGTAGTTTAAGACCAGTAACTTAACAGTTTGGGGGCAGTTTCTTCAACCTTAAAAGATAGTCAGTGGTTTGATTAGTGGGAATATATAACTATTTTTCAGGCTGTAACATGAATAATCATCTTCCTCACTCCTAACAGCCTTAGGTGGACCAGGTGAAGGGGGGATGGTGCTTCCCAGGTGCTTCTCATCATGATCTTTTCCCCTTCCCACCCCATCAGGAGATCCTGGAATCCTCATAGACCGAAGACTGGGTAAGTTGTCTAACTTTATAAACTGCTGAGTATTTGACTATTCTGCCAAAGATTTTCTTTAGTCATAATTTTTTCTTAAGCAAAAGTAGTAACAACATAGGTTTAAATTGGGTTGAGTGGTGAATGATTTACCTTAGAGTTGTGTTTGAAATGTTGTTGTTAAGTTGAAATATGTCTAAACATGAGTGTTGCACATACATGTTAAAGATACTGTGTGTAGGCCTAGACATTCAAGAATGAATACTGTCGTGGTCTTTCTGGGCTACATAAAAATACCTTTATAAGTTAATTAAATCTTTAATTTCTAATTTGGTTCACTTGTATTTCCAACCTCCTGGATAAGGTCCTGGGTAAATTGGGCTCATTTGAGCGCTTTCTTGGCCTTAAGATGTGCACTGTTTTCACTAAAATTTACCTTAATCATTATTTGCAATAAGTTTTTATTTTGAGTACATGAGATTTTTTATGATTGATATGCCATGTATATAAATTAATTTATTTATATGGATTGCTATAGTATTGAATGTATACATGTTAATATATGTGAAGGTGAGTATAATATTAAATTTTCTGTCTGATTATATCATGAATATATATATGTGTGTATATGTATATATATAATTTTGAAGGTTTGGGGATTTGGTACTGCATTTCCTGGTAGATATTAATAATTTGAGTCAAAAAAGATCTCAGCCATTGATGAGGTTTTACTTGGAATTCCTTAGGTGGGACAAATAATCTACACAGATGAGATTCTATAAACCTGTTCATCAGATATTTCCAAGGTTATATTTGGGTAAATTCTCCTTTATGTCTTTAATATCTGAGATATAACATGTGTTAACATTGGGGAATTTGAACTAAGGAATACAAGAATTGTGCCAGTGTGTTGGGCACATTTCAAGTCAGATCTGCACCACTCACATAAGACTTGGAAACAAGATAATTAAAGTGTAGTTTTCAACCAAGTTTATCAGTTATTAGGAAGATAAATTAGGGGTAGCTAGAGGTTTGATGAGAATGTTAAGATCTGTGGAGAGGCTTGTTTGGGTCAAATTAATGGTGCTTCATCCATTTTCTATGGAGAAGTAGAATGAAAGGCTTTTTGAAGAAGGTAATGTTTTCCCATCCCCTGAAATTAAGTTGGGGAAAGTTCACAGTATCTGTTCATAGGGTTTGGTAATGTTTGTTGGCATTTCGGAGATTCATACTTACATGTATTTAGAAAGAAAGATGAGACAAATGTCCCTGCCTGAGCAGAGTTAGGAAGCTGCATTAGAAGTAAACTGCAATGACATCTTTCCTGGTAGCTCAGACAATAAAGCATCTGCCTGCAATGTGGGAGACCTGGGTTCAATCCCCGGGTCGGGAAGATCCCCTGGAGAAGGAAATGGCAGCCCACTCCAGTACTCTTGGCTGGAAAATTCCATGAATGGAGGAGCCTGGTAGAGCAAAGCCTGGTAGATTGCAAAGAGTCAGACACGACCGAGCAACTTCACTGGCAGTGACGTCTATCGTGGGAGAAGGCTGTATACATTTGACTGATTCTTGGGAAGAGGTTGGCCTGAAACCATTTAGAAAGTTTTTCTAACCAGGAAGACCAAAGGTGGATCTCTGGAAGTGAATAGAAGCCACCAGCAGAGAGGAATATTTCATGTCAAAACAAGTTGAGTGTTCTCTTGGGTATCCTTGGAGAAATAGAGAGATGTTTTCCTTCTCATCCCAGTCAGGATTAGTCCTCTGTCGCCCAGAAGACTCAGCCTCCATATGACATTGGCACCTGCCCCTTCCTCCACGTGACCCCTAAGGGTGACAGTCTAGTGAAGGGGGAAGGACTCAAGAGAAGAAAGCACCCACCCTGGTCACTGCTACAGGCTTATTAGCCGGAGATGGGCTCTAGATGGGAAAAGCAGAGGTTTCACCTTTATGAAGTTTGAAATTTGATTATTACATTAGTTGGACATTTTAACTAGTGAAATGGGATGATCCTTTTTGATTAAAGGGAATTGGAAAACTGTGGATACTTCTTAAGGTTTTATCTAGGAACAGGAAAAGAATTATCCCAGAGAAGAAGGTTGAAAGACAGTGAGAGAAAGTTTTTTTATGTTTACTAGGGAGTCTAATTTCTTTAAAGAAATGATTATTCAGTGATTCTTTTGTCTTTGGCTCAGCTGTGGGATCTTGGCCAATGTGCTTAACTTGTCCAAAGCTTTGGTTTCTATAGCAGTACACAGGCATAATATTCGTACCTATCTCAAATCTTATTGTGAGAAGCAAATGTTACTAACACAGTGCCTGACACAATGTAGAAAGTGAAGGTGAAAGTCTCTCAGTCGTGTCCGACTCTTTGCAACCCCGTGGTCTGTACAGTCTATGGAATTCTCCATAGAGTGGGTAGCCTATCCCATCGCCAGGGGTCTTCCTGTCCTAGGAATCGAACTGTGGTCTCCTGCATTACAGGTGGATTCTTTACCAACTGAGTTATCAGGGAAGCCTTACAGTTCAGTATCAGGCTCAGTTAGGTGCTAATTTATCTGTTTAGGTGAATTATTAGAATGACTTGGCTGAGGCAATAGAAATCAACAGATTTTGAGCCTGGGCTGAAGACAGTGGTGACCAAAGGCACAAACTTGTCTGATGCCTTGATTCTGGCTACTACTCCCAGATGTGAGGAAGGAAGCATCAACTTGCGTAACCAGGTTTTCCCAACACCTTTAAAAGTAAACACAGTAGAACAGCTTCTTAAAGATATAACTGAATATATATCTGTCAAAATAGGGGCACAAACCAGGGCTTCTCTGGGCCATTTATATAAAATAGTTTTAGGGGAAAAATAAAGATTCTGGTGAAGCTGAAAATGGAGTCCAGTTGTTGAAGGCAAAGGTAATACTTAAAAGTCAGATCGCCTAGAAGTCTAAATCCAAATGCCAGTGAATTATTTTCAGATAATACCACATCAAAGGCACTTGTGGCTGTGGATAATATGTAAACATTTGAAATCTTAGAACGACTACTTTGGCTTAAACACCAGGAAGGTGTTTAAATGGTGACCAAGGTGTAGCATCACTTTTGCTTTCTTTGAGTTTATATGTTCCAGTTGTTTGCAAAAAATAAACCAATGTATTATGAAATGAAAGAGATAAACTAAACTCCAGAGGAGTGACATGTGGTTAGGAAGGCACTAAAAATATGCAGATGGATTTTGATATTCTCATAAACATAAAGGTTCGATTTGGTTTTGGCCTTTTTGTTAACTTTTAGTAAAATTACACAAGTAAGTATCTGCATACCAGGGAAAATAATCTCAATTAAAACATCCAAAAAGAAGGCATCCAGCTCACAGTGATTTGTTCAACCACACAAATTGAGCTATAATATGTATAGATGTGTAAAAGAATACCCATGGTGCATTTTTCTGTTCTTTAAAAGAAGTAAAAGTACCTGGTTCTTTGATCTTGTCTCTAGTCTCTTGCCTTTTTAAACATGGTTCCAAGGACACTTATTTCTCCATAAATATGTAATCAGTAGGAGCTGACAAGATAACTTTGTGCAACTCCTTGTTCATTTTCCCTCCACAGCTTCGTAGCTCTTAAATTAGAGATTAAAAAAATTCGAAGTGTGGGAGGCAGAGGATCAGTGCAAATCCATTTGAACTTGAAAGAATCTTTTGATATTTTTAACAAAGTGTCCATATTGGGATGAACAGTATCATTATCTTTTCATGGAATAAACTACTATTTTTAGAAACTAACCCAAGTTATGAAGAACAGTAAATATTACAGTTTTAGTGAAAATATTGTTATAAACATAGAGTTGTGTATTTTAAAACTTATTTCATTTCTGTCTTGTCTTCTGAAAGCGAGTGTTTAAAACAAGCTCGGAATGTAATTTTGAATCTACAGTGTACTCACATGTCCTCCCTCATTTTATAACTGAATGTTAGATTGAGATTCTACATCGATTAGTAGGACTTGGACTGGAACATAAACCTTGCTGTACATCTTTATGATAAAAAGAAGTCCAGAAAAGTTAAGATTCTGTGACAGTGACTTGTTTTTTTTTAAAGGTTTGGATTTGGGGGGACAGATTTAGGTAAGTGAGAATAGCTTAATTTGATATAATGCTAGTCTTATTCAATAAAGAATAGGAAATAATAGTTTTAAATCATTTATCTAAATTAATTTAGTTTAGAGATGTAAAACCATAGTTTGAAAATGTCAAAGTATATTTGAGAGAGCATTTACCCACAGGAATTATTGTTTATCATTCTTTCCTTCTTTAGTAGGATATGGCAATCTTTCTTAAAATTCTCAATATTTTTCAACATTTTCTAGATTGTAACTTTTGTTGAATTAAAGCACAATTCTTAAGGAATTTGAACCAGCTTTTTCATTTCAATTATTTAATTATTTTTAATAGTACTTATTTTATACCATTAATTTCAGTGCTTGATATATTGAATATTTTATTATGTGCTGCTGTATGTATTTGAATGTTCAAATTCTGGTAAACTCTAGTAGTTCTGAGCAATATCATGTTTGTCACATTTACTAACTGCTTGGCATACCATTTTTCTTAAATAGCCTTATAGGCATTTACTGAACTATGTACTAAAAATAGTTTATTGACTTGTAATCCATATGATACTATATTGGAAAAAGGAATGGCAACCCACTCCAGTATTCTTGCCTGGAAAGGTCTATGGACAGAGGAGCCTGGCAGTCTATAGTCCATGGGGTTGCAGAGAGTTGGACACAACTGAAGTGATTTAGCATGCACACACACGTGACACTATATATGTATAGAAATTTATTTGCCAATAAAAATCCCACCTATCTGATAATTTTTATAGATAGAATAATAATTGTTTAATAAATAACATAATCGGCACTCTGAAAGGAATCAAACTGTAGAAAAATTAAATCATTTGTTGTTTTTAGTCTAGGCTATCTTTAAACTGTAATTAAATAGGGTGTTAACTTGTTAACTGATTTATAAGGCAAATGATTGTGTTGCCACTTGTTACTGAAATCAGTACATTTTGATATAAAGCAATGAATTAAATAACCACTCTTTAAAAGCACTTGACTTTCTATAAGTTTTAGAATTGCATCTACTCTTCAGACTCCTTTTCATTAAATTTCTCTTCAACCACCATGATTTAAGGTAAAATACCTTTTGTAGTGGGTAAGAAGTGATGCCCTTAATTTAACCAACCATGTGACGGACGTGATGTGAAAATAGTTAAATAACAATAGAAGCTATTCCTAGAGACAAATGAAAAACACAACTGCATAGTTTCACAGGAATTTTCATCTGTTTAATGTATAGTGACATTTGAATCATTGGGAGTATTTGAAGAAAGGTTTGGGTCATTAAATAAAGGGTAGATGATAGTTCATCCATGTTGGTTTCTGAAATTGGCTGTAAAATGAATCATGAAATAAATTCCTCCCACTTGGTATTTTGTCCCCCATATGTTTGATACTGTGCATGTGAATATCAGGCTGAAATAGTGGGACTTAAGTACTTAATTAGGTGATTCAGAATTAGATATTAAGTATAGAAGTATGGGGCATCTCTAAATATTTTAAACCTTGTGGCTAATATATCATAATATATTTAAGGCGTGATTGAAACTGGATTGTCTTCTAGTAAAAGTTCAAGAATCCAGAGTTGGATTTGACTGTTTTAAAATTACATGGTCATTAACTTGTAATCAGTGTTGTTGGTTTATCACAAAACAGTATTCTTGTTAGCAGAAATCATTGTCACCATGAGAGTACTTTCAATCACAAGCACTGGAGATTTGATACTGACACATGTTGAGAGGTTGTCGCATTCAATTAAAACAAAACTAGCCAATGGCACCCCGCTCCAGCGCTCTTGCCTGGAAAATCCCATGGACAAAGGAGCCTGGTGGGCCGCTAAGAGTCGGCACGACTGAGCGACTTCACTTTCACTTTTCACTTTCATGCATTGGAGAAGGAAATGGCAACCCACTCCAGTGTTCTTGCCTGGAGAATCCCAGGGATAGGGGAGCCTCATGGGCTGCCGTCTCTGGGGTCACACGGAGTCGGACACGACTGAAGTGACTTAACAGTAGCAACAGCAGCCCATTAATGGTGAAAATGTGTTTTCTGGAGCCAGACTGACTCTGTGCAGATCTTGACTTTACCATTTCCTAGCCATGTGATTTTTGAACAAATGGCTATCCTCAGCTGTCCTCCCATGAGGCTGAGTTTGTGAAATCATTCTTCAAAGTCTTGCTCTAGGGGTTGAATGACTTAGCATATATCAAGTGCTTAGAATGTTGCCTAGCACATTTGAATTATCAACAAATACTAGCTATTAGTTAGTTCTCCACCCTGAGGCCCCCCCCCCCCACTTTTTTTGTCCAGCTGCAGTGCATTTCAGACTATTTTGTGCTAAATTCTCACCTCTTGCTTTCTCCTGCTAGATTCATATATTTTTGATTTATGGAAGAAAGTAACTTCTCTAAGACTGAATTATGTGTGTATGGTTATATAAATATATGTAAAGACGTGTGTGTATATGACAGCCATATAATATTTTGGACAATATATCAAGAGGATTTATAGGATTTCTCTTTAAATGGCCATATTCTTGTTAAAGGCAGTAGTTTGGACCATTCTACATATGTACTTAAACAACATTTACAGATCTTAATAAAGCACTGACATGACATGTACATCTTTCATTGAGTATATTAGATCATTTGCTCCCAAACTTCTTAGAAGATTCCTTTAATGATGACAGATCTCTGAACCAGCACATAATAGTCAAAGAAGTTTTTTCCTCAGAGGACACCAAAAAGTTGATGTGGGAAGCTTTCAGTTTAGTGGTTAAGACCGACTGAAGATTACCTTTGCTACTCAGCAGCTGTGTAATCTTACACAAGTTACTTAATCGCAACTCCTCTTTAAACCAGCTTGAATTTTACATTCTTGTAATTGATATAAATGCTTTATTATATTTCAGACAATGTTGCTCATAGTTCAAATGATTAAAACAGGAGCTGGCAAAGAATAAAGTATGCAAAATGAAGTTGCAATTCTATATCTCTTACCAATTGTTTCAAATGAATGTTTACCTTTATTTTACGAAGAGAATGAATAAAAAACTTCACAATTATTTCCTCCTAAATGAAGCGTTTTCTAAGGACATCTCTGGTAGTGGACCTCTACAGCATTTTTATATATGAACAATAATTTTTTTCAGTGAAAGTAGCATTTGCATAACAGCTTGTCTTAACTTTAATTTGGAAACATTAAAAATTAATGTCAAGGTACAAAATTGGGTTGTGTCCCACACTTGAAATATTTTTTGAGGACTTAAAAAAGCCTCAATGTCACATGATTTGTCAGTTCTATAAGTGTTTACTTTGCAATTTTTCTACAGAATAATCAATCAACTCAAAAGTTGTGAGAAACTGAATTTTGCTGTCTATGGAAACAGCCTCAGAAATACCAATTCTAAATATACCTAACTACATCTTGTCTTGCCAAGATCTAAACAAAAAACAGATCCTATAATAAAAGCAAATTTTTACTATAGGAAAAAGCAATTTATGACTTCCCCAGTGTCAGATTGAACAAATGTTGAGACTTTGAAGGAACTATTTATGTGGGAAAAATAAAAAGATATGCTTCTTTCAAAGATCCGCTCCCTTAAGGTTAATCTCAGCAAATGAGTCACCACATCAAACCCCAACCCAGAAAGTTGTATTTTTTAATAAAAGGTTGGCAAAATAAAAGTTTTATTCTCTAAATGTGCAAGTCCACATTTTACTAGTTTTTCAGAACGTTAGATAAGAGACCCATGTAAAATGGAAAGAGGTGAGTTTTGAGCTAAAAATCAATTCTGAATGAGCCATTATTAAAATTTTCATCCTCATGATGGACCAGCTGTCGGATTGCAGGCTCACACTGAATCACTCAAGGCTTACAGAATACTCAGTGTGTGCTAGGCACTCAATAGTGCAGCACCATCTCTGGGATATATTGAATAATCACAGATCTCCTTTTAGACATAAATCATTTTACACTGCCCAAGACCTTTTCAAACAAAGTGGAGGAAAGTATAAAATGAATCATTTACTGGAGTTGGCTTTACTGCTTGGAAAGGAAATTTATTTGTAGGTTCTACTTATACCTGTGACACAATAATTATGAAACCCCTTTCAGTTAAATAAAACAAATGCTAAAGGCTTTATAAAATATTCTCACCAAGAAATAAAGGATCTTTTAGAAATACTTTATAAGACATCTTGCCAGAATAGTGACATGTAAAGAAGTTTATAGCAACTACAAGTGTCTGCATTGTGCAAAGTCACTTCAGTCGTGCCCGACTCTGGGCTACCCATGGACTGTAGCCCACCAGGCTTCTCTGTTCATGGGGTTCTCCAGGCAGGAATGTGGGAGCGTGTTGCTGTGCTCTCCTCTAGAGGATCTTCCCAACCCAGAGATTGAACCCACATCATTTAAGTCTCCTGCATTGGCAAGTGGGTTCTTTACCACTAGCACAACCTGGGAAGCCCACAAGTATCTAGGAAGCTGCGAAAACAGTTACATTATTGTACCTATGTTTTAAACCACATTCTGCCAAGAAGTAGAAAAGCGTAAGAGAGAAGTGTTTTTTGTTTGCTTGTTTTAATTAATTAAAAAAATTTTTTACTCTTTTTTCAGAGGGGAAATGAAGAAGCCCAATAAAAATTTATACTTTTCATAGATAAGTCCAATGTTGCCTTACCCTCTCTCCTTTTTGATTTGTATTAGACTATGGAAGGACAAGGGAGTAGAAATGAGAAGGGAATAATCTTCTGGCAAGTGAGTACCTACAAGATGGAAGCTGTAGAGACTAGAGAACAAGGAAATAAAAGGTTTCTGTCATTTAGAACAGAGAAAAATATTAAATTAAAATTCTGAGATTAAGTAGAGATAACAATGGTACAAAAGGTATTCATTTTGTAAAGAAAATATTTTTCTACATAATTATCTAATTTAAAAGTTAAGGTTCAAAAAGATCCTGTGCTCTAAAGTGTAAAAATCACAGAAGTAAATTAACTATTTCAGGTGCAGACAACCATTAATTTTACTTCTTTAAACAGATTCTTATGTGTTGCAAATTTAAGAAACTTATTTTGTAATGATAGTTTTAAACTAGTGATTAGCAAAGACGTAATAACTCTCAATTTACTATCTATTTGCCGTCTCTAACTTTGCATCTCTTGCTTCCTATTAAAGTACCATTCCTGTCAAGTCCCATCACTCTTAAAAAACTACCACTGTTCACTTTTATCTTTTTATAGTTAGTTTTGTTGGATTTTCTTTTTTCTGGTTATTTTTTATGTATCTCTATTACCTCTGTTTTACAAATATGACTTTTTTCTCTTTTTAAATGGCTGACCACACAAATCTCTCTTTTTCTCCCCAGCTTTATTGTGATATTATTAACAAAATTATTGAGATACTTAAAGTGCCCATTATCATATACATTGAAAGGATTCGCCGCACCCCCCCCAAGTTACTTATCACACATTTGCCTCAGAGATTTATCTTTTGGTGTGTGAGAACATTTCAGTTTTCCTCTTAGCAAATTTCAGTTAAACAATAGTATCACACAGTAGTGTTATCAGCTATAGTTGCCATGCTGTTTGTTAGACCCTCAGATCTTATAACTGAAAGTTTATACCCTTTTGCCAACATTGTCTTATTTCCCCCAACCCTTAGCAGCCACTTTTCTACTTGTTTCTGTGAGCTTGTGTTTTATTTATTCCACATAAGTAATGCCATGTAGTATTTGCCTTTCTGGCTCTGACTTGCTTTACTTAGCATAATGCTTTAAGGTTCAGTGCAAATTGCTGCAGATTTCAAGATTTCTTTCTTTCTCATGGCTGAATGATATTTCATTGTATATATGCACCACATCTTGTTATCCCTTCCTCTGTTGATGGGTGCTTAGGTTGTTTCCATAGTTTTCTGGCCAATTAAAACATCTCTAAGTGAAGTGAAAGTTGCTCAGTTGTGTCCGACTCTTTGCGACCCCATGGACTATTCAGTCCATGGCATTCTCCAGGCCAGAATACTGGAGTGGGTAGCCGTTCCCTTCTCCAGGGAATCTTCCCAACCCAGGGATTGAACCCAGGTCTCCCGCATTGCAGGTGGATTCTTTACCAACTTAGCTATCAGGGAATATTAAGTTTCTGCCTCTTTGATGATGTCCTTAAAATTTTTTTCTTCTGCAGCCCTCACCCATGTCACTAATTAAATTGTGAATAATTAAAGAGTGAAATGATTATTCGCTATGAGTACATTTTTGTGATTTACAATCATAAAAGAACTCCAACCAGAATGCATGTCTCAGGCATGGATGCTGTTTTCCACTCTTTTTTCAGTGCCCATAATTGTGACAGACACACTGGAAATAGAGATGAGGATCAAACAGTGAGAAATTATGTTAAAATACTACATTGTAGTTGTTAAGTTGCTCCGTCATGTCCAACTCTGTGACCCCATGGACTGCAGCGTGCCAGGCCTCCTTGTCCCTCGCCATCACCTGGAGTTTGCCCAAGTTCATGCTCATTGCATCGGTGATGTTGTCCAGCCATCTCATCCTCTGATGCCCTCTTCTCCTTCTGCCATTAATCTATCCCAGCACCAGGGACTTTTCCAATGAGTCGTCTTACCAAAATACTGGAGTTTCAGCCTCAGTCTTTCCAGTGAATATTCAGGGTTTATCTCAATTAAGATCGACTGGTTTGATCTCCTTGCTGTCCAGGGGACTTTCAGGAGTCTTCTCTAACACCACAGTTCAAAGGCATCAATTCTTTGGCATTCTGCCTTCTTTAAGGTCCAGCTGTCATAATCATATGTGACTACTGGGAGGACTATAGCCTTGACCATACAGACCTTTGTTGGCAGAGTAATGTCTCTGCTTTTCAACACACTGTCTAGGTTTGTCATTGCTTTCCTGCCAGGAAGCAGTCATCTTCCGATTTCATAGCTGCAGTCACTGTTTGCAATGGCTTACTAATTAACTGTTTTTAAATCTGAAAGTACTTGAGACTTAAAGGTGGGGAGAAACCAGTGGAAGGTGCTTATTAATAGGTTCCCTTGTCATATTTCCTCTAAATTTATGAATATGACAGGTGTTCACAAATATAGGGGTGATTATGGGAATCTTATCAAGCTATAATAATAATCAGAAAAAGTCCACTGTGCATACATTAAAAGAATCAAAATGTCATACTAGGTAATGGAGAGGTGGACATAGGACGTTATCTTAAAAAATGAAAGAAAAACTTATGGAGGTATTTTCCTCTTACTTTTTTAGTGTATTTTCTTATGATTTTCCAAACAAAATGACAGGATGTTACGACGTGATCCTTTCACTTTGGGTCCTACATTGCAGTCGGTACAAGAATCTCTTTTAGAAGCAGGCACTACCCATTTTCCCAAAGATTTTTTAAATTAATACTTTGATATTAAAATTAATCTTTTCTGAAACTTACCTTGGTGGATTCTTTCTTCAGCTTTTAATTTGTTTAACTGTGGTATATCACCATTTGTCTATGGCTTTTCAGTTTATTGTAAACAATAGACTACTTTTAACATTTTACTTTGTAAATGATTTAAATATTGTTATCACAGTATTTTCAATACTCTAATTGACAGCGAGGGATTAAACAGAGTATGAAGATGGTAAACAAATAGTAAATGGGGGGAGATATGAGTGCTAACCTGCTTCACAGATCATCAGTTCACTTATGAATTAGTTTGAGCAGTGATGTTTTGCTTTTCTATCCTACTTTATAAATCACAGTGTTTTAGAAAATGAATGTTAGGGTAATGGGAAATCCTGATAAATATTTGAAGCTGGAGGTGTATAGAAAGTATTCTTAAGGGCAAATCGTGACTTGACTAAGGAACAGGTGTGCCATTCATGGAAGCTTCCTATCCACCAGTGTCAGACTTCTCTGCCATTGGCAAGGTGGATGATCAGGTCTCTGAAGGTATTCGTCTGTGGGTGCATACCAACCATGTTTCATATAATTTCACCCAGTCTCACGCTTCACACACTATTCATTTCCTTTTCTTTTCTCCCATTCTCTTCCCTATCTCCCTTTCATGATTGGTGCTGTCTTTTAAAACAGTTTCTAGCTGCTTTCTTTTTGAGATATCTTTATTTTTATTTCAAGATAGACTTTTTCCCTTAACTTTTAATTTTGTATTGAGGTGTAGCTGTGATAGTTTCAGGTAAACAGAAAAGGGACTGAAACATACATAGACACACATGTATCCATTCTCCCCAGATTATCCTCCCATCCAGTCTGCCACATAATATTGAGAAGAGTTTGATATGCTATGTAGTAGGTCCTTTTGGTTGGTTATCCATTTTAAATATAGCACTGTGTGTACATCTATACATGTCCATCCCAAACTCCCTTTCCCCTTTCTTCTACCCAGCAACCATAAGATCTTTCTTTAAATCTGTGAGTCTCCTTCTGTTTTGTAAGATCATTTGTATCATTTCTTTAGATTTCCCATATAATGGATGTCATATGGTATTTCCACTTCCCCGACTTACTTCACTCAGTAGGACAATTTCTAGCTCCCTCCATGTTGCTGCAAATGGCATTATTTCATTCTTTCTAATGACTGAATAATATTCCGTTGTATATATGTATCACATCTTCTTTATCCACTACTCTATTGATGGACATTTAGGTTGCTTCCATGTCTTGGCTCTAAAGAGTGCTGCAGTGAACTTTAGGGTGCATGTATCCTTTTGGATTATGTTTTTCTCTGGATATATGTCCAGGAGTGGGATTGCAGAGTAAGGCAAATGATTTTGAGTAACTTATGCTTATAGAAAAATCAATTAGAATGTGCAAGATTTCCATATATCCCGACCACCACCTTCCTTCAGTTTTCCCTATTAACATCTTGCATTGGTATAGTACATTTGTTAAAACTGATAAATGAATGTTAATACACTAACTTTATTCCACTATTTATATTAGGATTTACTCTTTTGGACCTTCTGTGGATTTCACAAATGTATAATCAGTTCAGTTCAGTCGCTCAGTCGTGTCCGACTCTTTGCAACCCCATGAATTGCAGCATGCCAGGCCTTCCTGTTTATCACCATCACCCAGAGTTCACTCAGACTCATGTCCATCGAGTCCATGATGCCATTCAGCCATCTCATCCTCGGTCGTCCCCTTCTCTTCTTGCCCCTAATCCCTCCCAGCATCAGAGTCTTTTCCAGTCAACTCGTCACATGAGGTGACCAAAGTACTGGAGTTTCAGCTTTAGCATCATTCCTTCCAAAGAAATCCCAGGGCTGATCTCCTTCAGAATGGACTGGTTGGATCTCCTTGCAGTCCAAGGGACTCTCAAGAGTCTTCTCCAACACCACAGTTCAAAAGCATCAATTCTTCGGCACTCAGCCTTCTTCACAGTCCAACTCTCACATCCATACATGACCACAGGAAAAACTNAAAAAAAAAAAGTTGTGTTATTGTTGTTTTTCAGTTGCTAAGTGCTGCCTGATTCTTTGCAACCCCATGGACTGCAGCACGCCAGGCTCCTCTGTCCTCTACTATCTCCACTATATGGAGGAGGAAATGGCAATCCACTCCAGTATTCTTGCCCAGAGGACTCCATGAACAGTAAAAAGTTGGGAGGGAGGGGCAGAGAAGAGGCAGGTGGAATTTTGAAGGAAGAAGAGAGGAAAGAGACTGGGTCAGTCATCAAGAGGAAAAGGAAAGTAAAATTAACCCTCTATATCTGCAGGTTCTGTATCCACAGATTCTATGAACCTTGGATTGAAAATATTTTTAAAAATCCCAGGGGCTTCCTTAGTGGTTCAGTTGCTAAGACTCTGCGCTCCCAAGGCAGGGGGCCCAGGTTCAATCCCTGGTCAGGGAACTAGATCCCACATGCCGCGACTAAGATACGGTGCAGCCAAATGAATAAATAAACATTAAAAAATTTGAGAAAGTCTCAGAAAGCAAAACTTGAATTTGCTTTTCATCTGCAGCTAATTTCTTAGCTTTTGCATTGTATTAGGTATTAAAGTAATCTAGAGATGATTTAAAATATAAGGGAGCATGTGCATAAGGTTATATGCACATCTATATCAAATACTGTTGATAAATCACTTTATATAGGGACTTGAGCATTCGTGGATTTTCATGTCTGAAGGGTCCAGGAACCAATCTCTCTCAGAGACTAAAGGACAGTTATAAAAGGAAATTGGGTAAGACTTGTGTGATATCATTCCACTTCCCCTGCTGTCTCTTGAAGACTTCAGTAATGACTAACTTGTTTTGCAAGACCTTTAGAACTGGTTTTGTGTTTCTTTTGCATGAAACAAAATGTTGAGGCTGGACCCAAGGAAATCCATTTGTACTTGGTACAAGTATTTCTATCTCTTTAGATAGAAATCTAATTATTTCTTTTCCATATATATTATATATATGTATAATAAAGTTATAGAAGGAGAAGGGGATGACAGAGAATGAGATGGTTGGATGGCATCACTGACTCAATGAACATGAATTTGAGCAAGCTCTGGGATTTAGTGATGGACGGGGAAGCCTGGTGTGCNTTTTCCATATATATTATATATATGTATAATAAAGTTATAGAAGGAGAAGGGGATGACAGAGAATGAGATGGTTGGATGGCATCACTGACTCAATGAACATGAATTTGAGCAAGCTCTGGGATTTAGTGATGGACGGGGAAGCCTGGTGTGCTGTGCAGTCCTTGGAGTTTCAAAGAGTTGGACATGACTGAGTGACTGAACTGAACTGATAACATATAGTATAAACCAGATATAGATAACATATATGGAAATCATTACCTATGTGCTTACTTGTTCTGTGTGTCCAACTCTTTGCGACCCTATGGACTGTAACCCACCAGGCTGCTCTGTCCATGGGATTTCCCAGGCAAGAATACCGGAGTGGGTTGCCATTTCCCCCTCCAGGGGCTCTTCCCCACCCTGGGACTGAACCTGCTTCCCCTGCATTGCAGGCAGATTCTTTACCTGCTGAGCCATCAGGGAAGCCCTCTATCTATCTATTTATCTACCTATCCATCTTATTTATTTTTTTAGTGCCTACTGTGTCCAGACATTATTCTGGGGATACAATGGGGGACAAAATAGCCTGAATTTCTCTTCTCATTGATCTTATTCTCTGGTGCAGGAAACAAACATAAACAAGCAAATAAAGGTGTTAGATAATCGTTGACTGAAGCTGCCCACCTTGGCCAGGCATGATGATAACCACTCGGGTGAGTTGTCTCACAACAGGAGGTCCCAATGAGGAACTTGGTACTGCCACCTGAAAACTAATTGGGAGAATTTGGGAGGGGCCAAAAGAGGGAGGAGACAACCATCCTCCCAGAATCCTTTGCACTGGAATCTGTCTTGGCTGAGAGATGCTCGGGCCACCAGGAAGGACCCTGACTCAGACTATGGGCCAAGGATGATGACTGACTGGAGACAACCTAGAAACTAATTGCATTACCATAAACCCTGAGACTGTGGGCCATGTGGCAAAGCAGTTTTCCTGCTGCTCTCTGCCTGGGGACCACTTTCCAATAGAGTCTCTTGGTGTCCAGGCACAGGTCTCCTTGGACAACTCATTTCTAAGCGTTGGGAGCCCACTCAACAAAGGTATATATCAAAGACACCTTGCTCTGATATAGGATTAGTGCTCAATTCTATGGAGAAAATTAAGTGAAGTAGGGGACATTGGAGCTTCCCAGGTGGCCCTAGTGGTAAAGAAGCTTCCTGCCAGTGCAGGAAATGTGCGTTTGATCCCTGGGTCAGAAAGATCCTCTGGAGGAGGACATGGCAATCCACTCCATTATTCTTGCCTGGAAAATCCCATGGACAGAGGAGCCTGGTGGGCTACAGTCTATGAGGTTGCAAAGAGTCAGACACGATTGAAGTGACTTAGCACTCATGCCAGGGGACAGCAAGAGGTGGAGGATGCTATTTTAAACAGTTTTCAGACAGCAAGGTGGAAGGAAGGAGGATATCTGAGAGGAGAGTGCTCTAGGAGGAGAAAATAGCAGAGGGAAAGCCCCCAGAGACATGACCGTGCCCACCTGCTCAGGAATCAGCAGGAGGCCAGATGGCTGCGAGTGAGTGAGGGGGACAGTTGGAGGAAGTGAGGGCATGGTGGGGGTTGACCTTGTAGGGCCTTGGGGAGAATTTTGCTTTTATTTTAAGCCAGTGGGAAAACTATTGGAGGGTTTTAAGCAAGGGAATGGCATAATTTAACACAGTTTGATAGGCTAAAAATATATATGCATGTGATATGTTTATAGTTTACATTTATAATTTTATTACATATTAAGGCATGCATGTGACTTACAGTAAGTCTCCTACATATAAACGAGTTCTGTTCTGAGAGCGTGTTTGCAAATCCAATTTGTTCCTAAATCGAACAAGATTAGCCTAGCTACTCACGTGTTAGCCTAGCTAACACGATCAGCTGCATCATCCTGTAATAAGTTTCTAATACTTTTCACATGAATAATACATAAAAAGCAAAGAAAATAAAAGAAACATTTGAAATCTTACAGTATAGTACCTTGAAAAGTAGAGTAACACAGTACAATAGCTGACACGCAGGGGCTGGCATCAAGTGAACAGGCAAGACGAGTTACTGACTGGAGGAGGGAGAGGAAGTGAGACGATGGAGCTGAAGAATCTTCAGCAATAGGAATTGGAGGGTAAAGCTGCAGTTTTGCTCATGCCTGATGTTGATGGAATGCAGGTTCCCACCTTGAAGATTTATATGTAGTGGAGATTTTGTATATCAATAGTGTTACGGGCCGAGTTGTGTTCCTCCCCAAAATTCATATGTTGAAGTCTTAATGGTACTTCCCAATGTGACTGTATTCAAAGATAGGGCTTTCAAAGGGGTGATGAAATTAAAATGAGACTGTTAGGGTGGGCCTTATCCAGTCTGCCTGGTGTCCTTATAAGAGGAAATTTGGACACATGAAGAGAGACTAGGGACACATGCACCCAGAGGAAAGGCCATATGAAGACATCGTGTGAAGATGGCCATGTTCAAGCCAAGGAGAGAGGCCTCTGGAGAGACCAACCTTGCCAACATCTTCATCTTTTATCTGTAGCTTCTGCAACTGCGGGAAAATAAATTTCTGTTGTTTAAGCCACCCGTCTGGTATTTTATGACAGCCTAGCATATAACATGGGCTCTTTGGTAGCTGAGCTGGTAAAGAATCCACCTGCAATGCAGGAGACCTGGGTTTGATCCCTGGGTTGAGAAGATTCCCTGGAGGAAGGCATGGCAACCCACTCCAGTATTCCTGCCTGGAGAATTCCCATGGACAGAGGATTCTGGAGGGCTACAGCCCATGGGGTCGCAGAGTCAGACATGACTGAGCAACTAAGCACGCAGCACAGCATATGTATATACACACATAAGACATATAATGTGTATACACACATATACTATATATCAATTATATGTATGTATATGTATATGCACATATGTGATAAGATGTTAACAAACTTGTCCGTATTCCCATGTCAATAAGAATTCACTATTGTAGCTGCTGAGAAGTCCACATGACAAAGAGGTCATATCTAATGAGTGGTTAAGGACCTAGAGACAAGAACCATGTTTCTGGATTCAAACTCCATCTTTGCCACATACTAGCTGTGTGGTTCCCAGGTGGCTCAGAGAATTCACCTGCCAATGCAGGAGACGTGGGTTCGATCCCTGGTCCAGGAAGATCTTCTGGAGGAGGAGATGACAACCCACTCCAGTATACGTGCCTGGGAAATCCCATGGACAGAGGAGCCTGGGGGGCTACAGTCCATGGGAATCACAAAGAGCACAATTTAGCGACTGAACAACAATAAGAAACAAGCTGTGTGGTTCATCCTACTGGGATAAATCCCCTAGCAGGTGTCTCTAATCAGATTTTTCTGGCTTCTCTCGAGGGATGAGAAGTAGGAGATTCACTTCTGCTTTTCTGAGTTGATGGCAGTTTCTGTTCATCAGAAAGAAACAGCGGTGGGTGGTTGGAAGGCATCAGCAGGTGATCAGTCTACCTGATATGATGCTCGGAAATTGTTTGTTTTTGAGCTGAAATATTCTGGTGTAACAGCAAATCACAAGTAGCAAAGAAAAGAATGGCTATTGAGGTTTCCATGGTTGACCTCTGTGGCCAGGGTTTGCTCTTGAGAGGAATCATGTGATTCTATGTCTTGGGTTACCTGTGACATTCCCAGTTCATACCTGGTGTCACGGTGTAACTTAATAAGATCGCTTCTGGTATTAAAATTATCCACTTTTTGGAGCTAAATTACAAGGTTGCTTTAGACCGGAGGTTCTAAACTGCAGGCTACCCTGCCCTCTCACCTCAGCTGACACTGGGTGGTGTCTGGAGGAATTTTTGGTTGTCACAACTGGAGAACTGCTATAGACGTCTAGTCTAAGGCCAGGGATGTCGTTCAACATCCTACAGGGCACAGGATGACTCCCTATAATGAAGAATGATCCAGTCCAAGACAGAACCCGAGGGACACATCAATGCATTGTTTTCTCTCTTTAGGAATGCTCAGTCCTCAACCTAGATGTGGGTTTAATTTGATGACCACTTCTGTTCTCTGATTCTCTGCTGGTAAGGACTGTACAGAGGAAGAATTCATGGTTTTCACCCTGAAGGT
>SJYV01040264.1:214920-275934 GCA_006410875.1 Neotragus pygmaeus
ATTGGAATGAAAACTGACCTTTTCCAGTCCTGTGGCCACTGCTGAGTTTTCCAAATTTGCTGGCATATTGAGTGCAGCACTTTCACAGCATCATCTTTCAGGATTTGAAAGAGCTCAACTGGAATTCCATCTCCTCCACTAGCTTTTTTTGTAGTGATGCTTTCTACGGCCCACTTGACTTCACATTCCAGGATGTCCAGCTCTAGGTGAGTGTGAATGATCACACCTTCATGATTATCTGGTTTGTGAAGCTCTTTTTTGTACAGTTCTCCTGTGTATTTTTGCCACCTCTTCTTAATATGTTCTGCTTCTGTTAGGTCCATACCATTTCTGTCCGTTATCGAGCCCTTGCATGAGATGTTCCCTTGGTATCTCTAATTTTCTTGAAGAGATCTCTAATCTTTCCCATTCTATTGTTTTCCTCTATTTTTTTGCATTGATCACTGCGGAAGGCTTTCTTATCTCTCCTTGCTATTCTTTGGAACTCTGCATTCAAATAGGTATATCTTTCCTTTTCTCCTTTGCTTTTCTCTTCTCCTCTTTTCACAGCTCACTGAACTGCAAAACAAATCCACTCGTTTCAGAGAAAAAGCCCCAGAGAGGAAATGCAACTCCTTCCTTTCTCCAACAGGGTACCCCACTCAAACAGAAGACAAACTGGCTTATTCCAGAGAAAAAGCCCACAAAGGAGAGACAATAACATTCCTGGCTGTGTACACCAGAGTGACACTTTATTGCCATCCCACAGACGCTAGAACAGCTGTTGTTTGGGGGAATTTGAAACAGCAGGTCATTGGACAAGATGAGGTCCTCAGGTCTAGCAGTTGGGTCGGCTGCTACGACCATTGCCACAAGCCTGCTGCCTGGTTGCACTAAAATTTGTTTATTGAGTCCAAGGTCCTGCTGTTCACTCAATGACAGGCCAATAAATTGGAGAGATAACTTGTTGAGGCAAGAAATAGCAACTTGGTTCAGAAAACTAGCAGACCAAGAAGAATGGAGGATTTGTCTCCTGAGGAATCGTCTTGCCTGAGTCAGAATCCAGGCTTCTCTTTACTGAAAGGGGAGGGAGAAAAGCCAAACTTTTCCTGTTTTACATCAGCCTCCTGGGGAGAGGTGTTCATTTCCTCCTCCCTGCAGTCATTCACAGGTGGACCTGTGAGCTACACTAAGGTATTTTAGCTTAATGCTCATTACTTAGGAGGCAGGGTTCCCAGAGGTGGGGCATTATGTATAATTTAAGCTTAACAGGCAACAACCCTTTAGTGATAAACTTGTAAGAGGGAAGAATACAAGGGTCTTCCTTATAACAACACAGCAATAGATAGTTGAATCAGAACCTTGCTATAAAGAAAGCTGAGCACCGAAGAATTGATGCTTTGGAACTGTGGTGTTGGAGAAGACTCTTGAGAGTCCCTTGGACTGCAAGGAGATCCAACCAGTCCATTCTGAAGGAGATCAGCCCTGGGTGTTCACTGGAAGGACTGATGCTGAAGCTGACTACTTTGGCCACCTGATGGGAAGAACTGACTCATTGGAAAAGACCCTGATGCTGGGAAAGATTGAAGGTGGGAGAAGGGGATGACAGAGAATGAGATGGTTGGATGGCATCACCGACTCAATGGATATGAATTTGAGTCAGCTCCTTGAGTTAGTGATGGACAGAGAGGCCTGGTGTACTGCTGCCCATGGGGTTGCAGAGTCGGATACAACTGAGCGATTGAACTGAACTGAACTTGCTATCTGAAAAAGGAGACCCAGTTGGCTTGACCATTTGTGATCCATTCTCTTATGTGACTGGGGACACAGGAGGGACTGTTACATGATTTTTTTTTTTTTTTTTTGTCCAAATCAGTAATTGAATTGGTGGTATCGAAGCGGCCTGAAATAGTATAGAATTATAAAATTAGGGAGTTGGAGAGTCCTCATAAAGCATATTTTGACAGTTAAAACAAAAAACAGTTCAGGAAAGTTAAGCTGGGAATAGAGTCCCAGTCTTCAGGTTCTTTCAGTATCTGTATTATTGACTCCAGTGATCTGCAATAATTCCATGGAAGTGGACCACTATTAACATGTGGAACACAGTAAATGCTATGTTAATGTGGATTAATTTTTTTCATTATTACACTTTTACTGCTAATGTTAATCTAAAGCCTCCAGAGCTTTATTATGTCCTTTGATAAAGTGTCATCTATATGACATATTAGAGAACAGCAGTGAAGGGCTTATATACAGCCAGATAGCTATTGACTGAAAGAGAAGGATTTATGTTTGTAAGTTGTTTATTGATGAGTCTCAAGAAGGACCCAGTAAATAATACACCACCATTACAGCGCAAGTTCAAAGCCAACTAAGAAAAATAAATAAAAACACAATGGGACAAAGCAAATGAGAGCCCTAAATATTGCCTTTATTACAGATAAATCTGATATTGGATGTGTGGCTCATATTGGAAGACAAGTGGGCTTCCTATTAACTGGCTTTTAGAGAGACACAACCACAGGATGCCATTGCATGTGGTTCTCTCAAAGCTCCCCACTCTTTAAGTGGAAAAGAAATATAAACTGAAACCATTGGGGTTTAGAAAATTGAACAGGAAATAAATAAATGACTAATCAGGAAGAATTAACCTTCTTTGACACACATCCCTCCTTTAATAACATTTGGCCACATTATGCATCTTTTGTGCCAGTTATAGATGAAATATTTGGTTGGATAAGGAATTAGTGTGACTTATTGAAAATATATCATGTACTCTTACTATTTTCTGATTCTAAACAATATGATAGAATAATTGTTTGAAGCAGTAATTTCTCAGTTATTAACTTGTCCTTTTCCTCTTTGATCCAGAGAAACAAAATGTTAATATCAAAAATACATGGTTAATTTCAATATACACAAATTAGTTATTGATAGAATTTGCTAAAGAATCCTGAGTTTACAAGGTGAGAACAACCAAAATCTCTTCTACAGGAAGAGGCCGAAACAGAAAATGAAGGGTACTGACTTCCCTGGTGGTCCAGTGGTTAAGAATCTACCTTCCAATACAGGAGACGCATTTTGATGGATCCCTGGTCAAGGAACAAAGAGCCCACATGCCACAGGGCAAGCAAGCCGCCGGAGGGCTGCCAACTACTGAGCCCACGCGCTCTGGTGCCTGCACACCACAGCTAGAGAAAGGCTCGTGGGCCCTAAAGAAGAACCTACCCGCCACAGCTAAGGCCCAAAGCAGTCAAAAATAAATAAACCAATAAAAAGGAAATGAAAGGTATAAGGGAAAGGATAGAACTGTTTAAAGAATGTTGGCACAGGCAGAAGTAATTTGATGGAAATTAAATGTAGTAACTATTTTCCGACTGCAACGGCTCTTTATTAATAAAGTGAGGTAGTGAGCACAAATTAAAGAATGTTGCCAAAATTCAGTACAGATGCTGAAATTCAGCATCAAAAACCCCAAAGCCAAAACCCAGGTAGCTGCAAGTCACTATGTTTGGTATTTGGAGAAGAGATTATATAATTACAACATACTCATCAAATTAAAGGGGAACAATATATGCATGTCAACTAATCGTTGTAGTAGATGTGTTTGCTGGCTACCCTATGGCCTTCCGCCCCCTGTATTTATTCCCTTTGCCTGCCTCCCATATAGAAGCTGAAAAAAAAAAAATTGTATCTTCAGCTTACTAGATCTTCCTTGCACGGTGATCACTTATGACCCTGTCATGGCTAACAATGTGTAAGGGGTCTTCTGGGGGCTCTGGAAGGATTTATCCTTTCCCTCCAAGAAAGAGGTGCTCAAGGAGAAACCCTCTCTCCTGCACACCCCAAGACAGAGCCATCCTGTAGACACAAGTGCAGGACAGCAGTATGGCAGAGACACCACACTGAATCCAAATCTATGAGACATTGAATCAATGCCAGCAACCACCTATTTCTAGACATCTCATTATGCAACATAACGTTAGTCAGGTTTTCTGTTATTTGACGCTGCAAGCATTCTGAATTATCCCTATAGATGAAGGCCACACTTTACATAGTAATCTATCTACACATTTGAATGCCATCATGATTTTTCTCTAGCAGTTTGCAGCTTCAAAACATGAGCAATCATTATAATTCATTTCCCACAGATCAAAATGTTACAGGACGTGGCAAAAATGTAATGAAAAATTTGGGAAGATGATGATCGAAAAAGACCAGAGTCTACTCTGGGTCAGGACTGGCTCAGACCTCAACTTGACCCCATCTAGTTGTGCGATCTCATGCAAAAAATAGGATAATGAGTCATTTACCTCATAGAGTTTTTGTGAGAATTACATGTGATATTTGTAAATTGCTTACCTCAATGCCTGGAAAATGAAAAGGATTATAGCTTTTTTTTTTTAACTCTGAATTAATTTGCAAAATAAATGTTCAATTTTACAGTCTTTTTTTTTATATTCACTTGTACTTTTCCAGCTTTTAAGGAAATCTTTATTTACTTCTCAAATATACTCATTTTTCCTTTTTGACAAAATTCCTATTGATGTGTAAGCTTTTCTTCAATAGTTATTCCAGCTCTTTAGCTATTACTGCAGGAACCAAATATTGTACTCCTCTCACCATCTCCCTCTCTCACCTAACTAGGATGAGACCAAAATTAGTGTACTGCAAGGGANTTTTGACAAAATTCCTATTGATGTGTAAGCTTTTCTTCAATAGTTATTCCAGCTCTTTAGCTATTACTGCAGGAACCAAATATTGTACTCCTCTCACCATCTCCCTCTCTCACCTAACTAGGATGAGACCAAAATTAGTGTACTGCAAGGGAAGATAGGGGAAGGGAAGAGCATAGGAATGTTAAATTACCTGGAGACACATAGCTCAGTTCAGTTCAGTTGAGTTCAGTAGCTCAGTCGTGTCCAAATCACTGTGATCCCATGAATCGCAGCGCACCAGGCCTCCCTGTCCATTACCAGCTCCTGGAGTTCACTCAAACTCATGTCCATCAAGTCGGTGATGCCATCCGGCCATCTCATTCTCTGTCGGCCCCTTCTCCTCCTGCCCCCAATCCCTCCCAGCATCAGAGTCTTTTCCAANTGGACAGGGAGGCCTGGAGTGCTGTGGTTCATGGGGTTGCAAAGAGTCAGACACGACTGAGTGACTGAACTGAACTGAAGAGTTAAGAATTATTTTTTTTCTAATATTTGAATTTATGGGTTCTCTTTCTAAAAAGTCTAATCATTTTTTTTGGACTAGATTTTTTAAAAAATTAATCATCTGCAATAAGTTCTAAGTTGCTTCAGTCATGTCTGACTCTTTGTGACTCTGTGGACTGAGACCCACCAGGCTCCTCTGTCCATGGGGCTTCTCCAGGCAAGAATACTGATATGGATAGTCTTTTCCTTCTCTAGGGGAGATTGGTATCTTCCCAACTGAGGGATCAAACCCAGCTCTTCTGCACTGCAGGCAGATTCTTTACCATCTGTGCCACCAGGGAAACCCAGGAATACTGTAGTGAGTACCCTGCCTCTTCTCCAGGGGAGCTTCCTGACCCAGGAATTAAAACCAGGGCCTTCTGCATTGCAAGTGTTTCTTTACCAGCTGAGGAACCAGGCATACTTGCTAGTCTGGGATTTTGCACTAGGTTTCTAGGAAGTCATGTTACTGTCTGGTTTTATCCTCTCCTACCTCAGTTTCCTTCCCCTACCACTGCCAATGTGATTATAGTCATACATTATCCTGTTCCAAAATTCTAGAAACCAGCTGGGTATGTTAGTCTTTAAAGAATTCTTTTTTTTTTTTTTCAGTTTGCCATTGGTATTGTGACCATATTACCAAAAAAAGGCATTCTTATTTTGTATTTATCGTAGAAATGAAATAAAAATTAATGTTGATTTTCTTAAGAAAGATATGTGATTTTTATTTGCTTTGGCTTTATTTTTCCAGTATTAGATGTATTTTAAAAATATGCATTACTTTATGAAAGTCCTTCATGGTACCCCAATTTTGTTTATAATATTTTGTAACTTTTTAACAATGTTAAAAACTCTACTTACTTTTCAGATTCATTGTTTTATGTTTGCTCACAGTTCAGTTTCCAGATGTATGAGGTATTTGCTATTCAGTTTTTTGATTCATATTCCTTTTTTGCTTCTGCATATTTGTACTATTCTAACTTGAATACCTTTTTCCTTCTTTGATGCTAACTCCTGTTCTTCCTTAATGGCCAGTGCATGTATATATTACTGAACTTTGTATCATACCTCATGATACATTTTCTGGCCTGCCCCACCCCCCTTTTAGACAGTGAGCTACTTGACAGCAGATACTGGAAACTAGCTTCATCTGGAGCTAGTAGGTGCTAGTCAATGAATGAATAAATTTGTAGCCCAAGAGCATTTTTTTCGTACATAGTGGGCCTCCTTTACCATATTTAACTCTTCAAAGACCAAAGTTTCTGACTAGGAACAAAATCTCCATCCTTGAAACTGAGGCAGGTGCTTTCCTCTATTCCTTTTCCTCCTTCCTTGCCAAGATCTTCCTTCCCCACTTCCCCTAAAAAAATTCAAAGCTGGAGGTTGGGACAAATAAACATGAATGTATTTATAGATGCTCTGTTAAAAAAAAACAAAACAAAAAACCTCAATGCCCTTCGAGACTTTTCGGCACTAATGACCTTCCCTCTGTTATTTCTTATTGTAGGCTAGAGTAGTGTAATTTGAAATCTATAATTTAAACATATTTCCCTATTCACAGGAATATCTGGAATATTGTTTTAGATGAAGTTAATATCATATATTATGGCTATCAGATTTGACATGATCTAAGAAATATTAAAAAAGTTATAACTTGTCTGTATTTAATATAGATTATAATCTTACAACACAGAATAGTAACATAGTCTCACAAGGGGGCTCTTAACTGTATGCTTTGCTGCAGTGGAAGTTTATTAGAAGAAATGGAAGAATTTGATCATTCTCTGGAAATCAGTTCAACTGTTTTGCATGACCAGGTTTCCCTTACTTAGAAAGAAAGCCCTTATTTTCCTTCAAAACAATGCCATTTTCCCTCCTATTTTATCTCGCTAAGGAACATTTTATTTGTGAACCAAAAAAATAATTCCCCATACAAGTGCAGATTCGTTAGTGTAAATTTAGTTAATTCTTGTCAACTGTGAGTTTGAAATATGAAAATAAGTGGCTGTAGAATAATGAAAAGGCACGTTTTTCCTCAGGTTGTTTTTCTGCTACACCTAGAAAATGGGGAAGAGGAAAGAGAAAAAAATGAGAATGCGGGGGAGAATGTGAGGGGGTGGAGAGGAAAGGGGAGCGGGAAGTACTTCATTCACTTGTAACACATCAGAAGGTGAGAAGGCAAACATGCATTTCTGAGGTCTAAATAATGTCAGCATCTGATGGGAATTCTGATATGACAATGATAGCTTCACTAAATCATTGTGATAACATAGTGCTTGAGATTTGGTTTCAAGGACTTCAAGATGTTTCATGTTCTTGTATCTGAATTTGTATATAGTTTATTTTCCTTCATAATACCAACCGTTATTAAGTGAAGTCAATTGTGGTAACAAGTGTTTTAGTCAAAACACAAAAAAAAACCCACAAATGTTAGTAGTAAGCTACTTGAGTGACCTGTGTTGGTTGAACAAGCAAGGAGATAGTTTTCTTTCACTGATTCATTTCATGTTCTGTTGACTTGGGCACTTATATTTTCCATTATAGTACAATGTTTTTAAAAATTAGCATAAATATTATGCAGGGGTAGAAAATGTTTCCCTTCTAGTTTCTTTGACTGATCTAATAATTAAATTGATATAAGACAGACTAAGAGAAGAAACAAATTTAGTTATATACATATGAGAATCTCATAAAGACATGAGACTTAAAGGCAGTCAGACAGTTTAGGCTGACATGCTGGCCTGAGCTAAGGGTAGAGGTAGGGGCTTGGGGCTTCAAAGGGGAGAGGGCTGATTCATAGGAGGAGGATGAAAGCAGATGTTTGGTAACCAGATATTTATGCCGCTGCGTAGGTAAGTCTTTCAGATAAAGTTTTCTTTGGTAACAGATCTCTTCCTGGCCATTTTCTCTATTGTTGATGTTTGCTCGCTAAGTCGCGGTCGACTCTTCGTGACCCCATGATCTGCAGCACGCCAGGCTTCCCTATCCTTTACTATCTCCCAGAGTTTGCTCAAACTCCTGTCCATTGAGTTGATGATGCTCTCATCCTGTTGCCCCCTTCTCCTCCTGCCCTTGGTTGAGCTACCTATTATACCTTGGAAAGAAACAACAACAAAAAAATGTGTCACGCCCCAAGAATGGAGATACTCCAGGTCCTGATATTTGAGCCTGATGTCTTCCAGTGTTAGTCGCTCGGTTGTGTCCGACTCTTTGTGACCCCATGGACTGTCCCACCAGGCTCCTCTGTCCATGGGATTCTCCAGGGAAGAATACTGGAGTGAGTAGCTATTCCCTTCTCCAGAGGATCTTCCCAACCCAGGAGTTGAACCCAGGTCTCCTGAATTGCAGTTGGATTCTTTACCATCTGCACCACCAGAGAATCCCACGTAGCTAACTGATCCCTTGGATTTTTCATTTACTTGAGCCAGTCCATTACCTCTTCTGTTAAAATATTATTCATTTATTATTTGGTTGTGTTAGGTCTTCGTTGCATCATGGGAGATCTTTCGTTGCAACACAGGAACTCTCTACTTGTGGTGTGGGCTTCAGTAGTCACATGTGGGATCTTAGTTCCCCAACTCGGGACTGAAACCACCAGGGAAGTCCCTTATTACCTTTTCCTTTAATCACTTTTGTTTTCATACTTACATCATCCATTTCTAATGGATAGTATCTGTAATCTTGATTTTAAGTCTCATTGTCAGACCATAACTTTATCTTTCCAGTTTTCTGCCATATTACTTCACTTCTTCAACTTCTCTGAAATTGCTGTTTCCTTGACTCTTTGATGCCTAAGTAGATATTTGCACATAGTAGGTCTTGATAGCTATCTCAAGTGAATGAGTGAATTGAAGAAGTTAGAGATATGACTCTTCTGTTTAGCTCTCTCCTCTCTTTAGATTTATTGAATTTCATTTATATATGACATAACCACTTTCCTGGCAGTACCCTCTACTTCATTATCTACCATTTTTATCTCATGTCCTTGGTAAAACATTAATGTTTCATCAGTCTAACTGTCCCGTCTTCATGATTCCACATATGACCATGCTGCCTGCTCTTGTAGGAAATGAACTCTATCACAAAGGAACTCTCTTAATTCTCACCTGCACACCTAAAATTTAACTTCACACAAGACTTTCTTTTTCCCTTCTGATACAATGAAGAGACCCATGTGGGCTCTGGATTCCATGTCTTCCCAGCTGGTTTGAGATCTTTGATTTATCAGTTATTCTTTTGTAATACTATATCTTTAACCTCAGCCTTCCTATTTTTAGTTTTTGATACATATTTGTTTTCTTATTGCTTCTCCTTCAAACTCATATTCCCTTCTAGTTATTTCCCCCCTCTCCATCCTAAAATACAGACTTCTTGGAAGAGTTGGCAACATATCTTACCTGAATTTTTTTCACCTGCCAATTTATTCAGTTCAGTGAATTCTAGTCTATTCCTGATAATCCCTTTGACAAGAAAACCTAATAGCTTTTCTCCACCATTTAATAGATCTTACAAATGAAATGCTGGGCAGTTTTCATTTTACTTTTTTATTCTCAGTTTGATATTATAGGCCTTAGTTGATTTTCCTCTGTTAAACTGCACAAGTTTTCTGCACTTTAAATTCAGTTTCTTGATCTTGATAGTAAGTTTCCTGTTATACACAAATACTTGTGTATTTGCTCGATTTGACTAATGTCATTATCTTCTACCAGCTTATGTGTACTATTTTGTTTATCCTTTTAGCTACAGCGTCTCATGTTTTTCTTGCTATATAGAATTGATTAAAGTAGATATTTTTAAATGAGAGTAGAGTGATTATCTAACTCAATATGGTAGGCAGAATAGTGGCCTCCATAGATATTGGTGTTATCATCCTTAGAACTTGTGAGCATGGCATTTTTCATGGCAAAAGGAATTTTGCGGTGCAATTATATTAAGGATGTTCAGATGGGGAGATTAATCCTGGATGATCTGGGTGGGTAAAATGTAAGAAAAAATAGTCTTTCTAAGGGAAATAGCAAAGCAGGAGAATCTGAAAGCATGACAAATATGGTAGAGTGATATAGCTACAAGCCAGGTAATGCAGGGAGCCTCTAGAAGTTAGAAAGTCAAGGAATGATTTTTCCCTTACAGCCTTCAGACAGAAATGCATTGGACACCTTGATTTTAGCTTTCTGAGACTCATTTCAGACCTCTGCCTCCAGAGTTGTAGGATAATAGATTTGTATTTTTACCACTAAATCTGTGGTAATTTGTCCTGATGGCAGTGAGAAACTAATACGTGGACCAATTTGATCTGCCTAATACTGTCAGAGACTTGTGTTCTCCTGAAGATAATGACCAGATTCTTCACATGAAGGACATATAGCATCTAAAATTGGCTTTAAAAAATTGCATCAGCTTTATTTTGATCATATACTAATAACCTTAATATAAGTTTACAATTCTAAAAAACTTCCAGTTCCCTAAATAATTACATTCTCCTTTGCTTTGCTCATTCTAATCCTTGGCCTCAAAATTCCTCCCATCAGACCATTTCCTTTAAAATCAAGTATATATGTATAGTATAACTATAGGAAATATTGCATGGTCATTTCATGTATTATTTACAAGATGCATATAATTTAAAATAATTTTTATATCTGTATACCTGTTGAATACCCTTATTGTTGTTCAGTCAATAAGTTGTGTCTGACTCTTTACAACACCATGGACTACAGCATGCCAGGCTTCCTTGTCCTTCACTATCTCTCAGAATTGTTTGAACTCATGTTTATTGAGTTGGTGATGTTATCCAATCATCTCATCCACTGTCGCCCACTTCTCCCGCTGCCCTCAATCTTTCCCAGCATCAGAGTCTTTTCCAATCAGGGGGCCAAAATATTGGAGCTTCAGCTTCAGCATCAGTCCTTCCAGTGAATATTCAGGGTTGATTTCCTTTAGGATTGACTGGTTTGATCTCCCTGCAGTCCAAGGGACTCTCAAGAATCTTCTCTAACACCACAGTTCGAAAGCATTATTTCTTTGGTGCTCAGCCTTCTTTATGGCCAGCTCTCACATCTGTATGTAACTATTGGAAAAGCCATAGCTTTAACTATACAGACCTTAGTTGGCAAAGTGATGTCTTATTTTTAGCACCCTGTCTAGGTTCATTGTAGCTTTTCTTCCAAGGAGCAAGCATCTTTTAATTTCACGGTTGCAGTCATTGTCCGTAGTGATTTTGGAGTCCAAGATAATAAAATCTGCCACTGTTCCCATTGAACAGTTCTCATATCCTAAACTGGTTAGTATGAGGTTTAATCATAGTAAGTAAATGCCAGAAGTCCTTGGAGTTTATCCACTCCTATCTTATTCACATAAGACAGCTGAAACTGAGGAGTCATCAATAATGTGACTAATATATTTTATCTGATTGAGGATAGTAAAGTGAGGGAGATGATAAACCAGCTATTGTAACCTCCTTCATTACTTTTGAAAGAACAGATAGAGAGGCATAAACTTTCCTATGAAATACACATATTCCAATAATTCTGACAGCTCAAATATTATGATATATGTTAAATGGGGTAGAAAAAAAATGGAGATTGGAGTTTTTTCAATGGTCTTTCTTTCTTAATTCTGCCTTGACTGTATTGGAGACGGTGATGATGAATGCTGATAGTGGAGGTCTTGATTCTGGGATGGATCCAAATTTTGTGTGACCTAAATTAAATCTGGAGCAATTTGGGGAGTTCTCTATAAAAAATATCTATGTCTGTAATCACAAATGCAGGCTTACTTGTGAAATGATTGCTTAGACTGAGAAACGATATCAGAGTTATGTCTTCAGAAGCTGATAGATACCATGGTCATTGCAGTATCCTAAAAATAATGTAATGTTATCAATTAACTGTCTAAAATACTTTTAGAATATATTTTTCTATGTTTTGAGTGCATATTCTGACCACTTATTCATATGACAATAATTTCATATATTTTTCTATAAAAATAACAAAACACCAAAGTATTTTCTCTAGTATGAGTGTCTGAATTTTTATTTAAAATTGACTGTATAAAAGAGTTTCTTTCAGCTCCACAACTTTTTATTGATGTCATGTAAAATCTTAGGATTGTCAGAGTTGAAAGAACCTCTTTATTACATCATATGGTTATAAAAGCTGAAGTAATTTTCCAACAGCCATTTTGTGACTACGTTTAAACATGCTTCTCTTCTAATACCCACATAATTCTAGTCCTGGGCTCTGCAGGGAACATTTGAAATAACTGTAACCTCTGGCCATGTACATCCATGAGAGAATCATTCACTGAGTGGTCACTAGGAATATGCTTGAAAGTCATTCCTAGGGTTAGATGGTTAGCAGTTACATAATGCGTGAATGACTGAAACTCACGTATGTTTGTCATATTTGTTCCCAAATCAATTGCCCCTTAGCTGAATATCAAAACAATGCTTGTAGCCAGTTCAGTGGCACCCAAACTATGGGAAGAATCATGGAGCAGAAGCAAAGTGAAAAGAAACAGTGGTCTTAATTGAAAGAGGGTAAAATCTAATTTGTAAAATATTTTGCACACCACACAACATTTTGACATCTGTAGGATTTGGGAAGAGTTTGATGTCATAGAGAGCCTAGACCATTTATCTCATTAGCCCTGTTGCATATTTAACTTTGATAATATTTTCAGTAGTGTTTTAGAATGTGCGTGAGTCATGGTCAAAGATAACAAAATTACTTTCTTGGGAGAAAACATTTCAGAATTCTCAAGAGTGGAAGCTAATTTTGAATTTTGAGGAAATAAGGAATAGTGGTATGGTGATAGAGTTAAAAATGAAATGTCACAGATGTTGGCTTCCAAATTATTGCTGAATAATTAAACACATGATGCTTACTTCTTCTTACACTTTGTCTATGCTCTTTGTCATCATGAGTTTGAGTACTACTTTTATATCAGTTCAGATAAAAATTTGGAAAAACACTAACTAGAATGCAGGGCTGTGATTTCCCACTAGGTAGCTCTTCCAGTCTAACACCATTTAAAAATATTATTTGAATATCTGATTCTTAAAAGCTATTCTGCTCTAATGAGATTTTAATAGTGTTTGCTTTAATTGTGTATGCTTGATAACCTGATATAATACTGCTGAGTTTGCTGTAAAACAAAACAAAAAACTATGTATATCTGAATTACATACCTAGACCTAGAGTGCTATATTAGAACTCAAGACACTTCACAGAGATGAAGTCCAGTCATCATTCAATAAGAACTAGGGAAATGCAAGTTTAAGTATCTTGTAGTAGGAAAACTTAAAGATATCTTTAAAGCTTGGATAACAGCTACCTCTGAGCTTATGAACTGTAGGAATTTCATAAGTGTTGATTGATTGGATCAGTGTACTGAGAGTAATTATGAGTCACTTATGGCAAAAGTAGTCTCATTTCAAACTATTTGATTTAGGAGAACTATAATTAAAAGAAATAATTTAAAAAGTAATGTCTTTTGGTATGAGATCTTTTTCCTGACATTTTCAACTAAATAATAATTTTAAAATAATCTTTTAGGAGAAGAAAATAAGAAATTGAAAATTAAAGACTTTGAGGAATAGTTTTGATGGTATATATTCTTAAATTGAAAAACTATACCTCTGTGTTTATAGCATGGATGCCTGCAGTAACACCTGCCGTGCTTGGCATGCATTTGACCATTATTTTGATGATTAGTGCTGTTCACTGAGTGTTGTTGACTCCCTGCTTTCTGGGCGTTTCATAGGACTGACGTTCTCCATAAGCTGAAGCAGTCAGATGTCATACTGTTTGCTTTGGCCAATGAAAAGTGAGCAGAAGGAGAAACCTGAGAGTTGGCAAGTGGTACAGAATTGTCTGCTCTCCTTCTTTCTCCCCTCTCTCCTTTGTCTTGGCAATTGTCGCCTTCCTCAGCCTGAATCCCTGAAACAATGGGGAATCGTTTGTAACCGCAGCATAACCTAGCCTATTCAGACTAATGTAACTATAGAAACAGATAAAGATTCTGTTTTACTTTGTGTCATATTCCTGTTAGTTCACATTGTCTATGTTGTTTGATTTTAAAATGTACAGACCATTCAGGCCTTGGGGTTGAATTTGAGCAGTCTTCTCTGAATTAATAAATTACCCAATAATGTAAACCATATTACCCAAATAGTCTATATTGTATAAATATTAGTAGCTAAGATAAACTTTGTCTGTTTTCTCCCATATTCCAAGCATGAATAGAAATATTTAAAATAATTATAAAAGTTATGCACATATGTACATACAATTTTTAATCTATAAAGGTAGGCAGAAGTTTAAATAGCATATGAAAACTTTACTGTATTAATGATGCACCGACTACCCTGATAGCTTTATGATCGATTTAATAGATTGATAAATCTTAGGGTACACATGGAGATACTGTGATGTCATTTAAGATAAAGTATATTTAAGCTATGAGTTTTGCAAGTGGTTCAGTGGTTAAGAATCCACCTGCAAATGCAGTAGAGGTGGGATCAGTCCCTGGTTGGAAGATCCCGTAGAGAAGGAAATGGCAACCCCCTCCAGATTCCTTCCCTGGGAAATCCAATGGACAGAGGACCCTGGTGGCCTGTTCTCATGACTTAGCTACTGAACAACAACAGTATTTAAGCTGATGGTTAGTACTTTTAGAGATAGAATTTTTAGGAGATGACCTTTTAAAAAATTCTGTGCATTTAATAATGTGTAACGGTAAAACAAAACTGTTAGTTATGAGTGGTCATTTATTCATAAATTATTTTCTTCATGTTTATACAAATTTGTCTCTTTCACATGGATACTGAGTTCGGTCATGTTTTTGTAAGAAAGTGAAAGTGAAAATCACTCAGTCATGTCCGACTCTGCAATCCCATGACTGTCCATGGAGTTCTCCAGGCCAGAATACTGGAGTGGGTAGCCTTTCCCTTCTCCACAGAATCTTCACAACCCAGGGATTGAACCCAGGTCTCCCGCATTGCAGGTAGATTCTTTACCAACTGAGCTAACAGGGAAGCCCTTTGAAGAAAGGTGTTTATTCAAAACTTAGCTGTAATTTCAGATGATCTACAGCTGTTGCTGCTGTTGCTAAGTCGCTTCAGTCGTGTCCAACTCTATGAGACCCCCTAGACAGCAGCCCACCAGGCTCCCCCATCCCTGGGATTCTCCAAGGCAAGAATACTGGAGTGGGTTGCCATCCTTCTCCAATTGCGTAAAAGTGAAAAGTGAAAGTGAAGTGGCTCAGTTGTGTCCGACTCTTAGCGACCCCATGGACTGCAGCCCACCAGGCTCCTCCGTCCATGGGATTTTCCAGGTAAGAGTACTGGAGTGGGGTGCCATTGCCTTCTCTGGATCTACAGCTAATCAAGAATAATTTTCTACATTCTGATTTTCTTTATCCCAATATTTAATACTTTCAAAGAAGACAAACTTCAAAGAGCTCAATTTTATATAAAGCCTTGTAAGAGTGGGAGTGTGCAAGGTATTAAATCATTTATGATTGTCAGAATTACTCAATATTTTCTAGTAAGTTAATTAGACCAGGATAAGAAAGTATATTTTACTAAATCCATACAGATAAGCTTGTCACTTCTTTCAAAACAATTATTTCTTTGCATTTCTCAGTGCTGTCTTTCAAATATAGTGAATTGTATTCTTTTGGAACTTGGAATAATTCCTTCTCAGTTCCCCAGTGTTTCCAGATTACTATCTGGGGCCCAGATTCTTCAAGTCATCTCTTTAGATGGACTGTAGACCTCTAGTTCAGTGAATCCTAATTTGTTTTGAAAGTAGACTCCAATGGAAATCTGTTGAAAACTGTGAATCTTCTCTCTCCCTCTTCCTCCCTGCTGCTGCTGCTGCTGCTGCTGCTGCTAAGTTGCTTCAATCGTGTCCGACTCTGTGCAACCCCATAGACGGCATCCCATCAGGCTCCCCTATCCCTGGGATTCTCCAGGCAAGAACACTGGAGTGGGTTGCCATGTCCTTCTCCAATGTGTGAAAGTGAAAAGTGAAAGTGAAGTCGCTCAGTCGTGTCCGACTCTTAGCGACCCCATGGATTGCGGCCCACCAGGCTCCTCCATCCATGAGATTTTCCAGGCAAGAATGCTGGAGTGGGGTGCCATTGCCTTCTCCCTAACCTCCCTTAAAATCCCTGCTCCCACCTGGGCTCCCAGTCAGCTGTCTTACTTTGCGGTGGGCTCAAGATATAGCTTCAGTCCCACTGTTGGTAGTTAGGTTGGCCCACAGGCCAAACCTAGCTTTCATATTTGATTCCAACTCATAGGTTTCTATCCTGGTTTCAGGATTTGATTTGTATACTTGCTTCCCTCCTGCCCCCTCCGGAAAGGTGTATCTCCCTTAGTTTCTGAAAACCAAGAAAAAACAAAGCTTGCTTTATGTCTAATTCAGTTGTTTTGCAGCAGTAAGACTCTTTATGAGTTTCCCTGCTGGCTCATCAGTCAAGAATCTGTCTGCAATGCAGGATATGTGAGTTCAGTCCCTGGGTTGTTGATCTTCAGTTGCTTAGTCATGTCCTACTCTTTGTGACTCCATGGACTGCATTTTTACCAGACTTCCCAGTTCTTCACTATCTCTCTGAGTTTGCTCAAACTCATGTCCATTGAGTCAATGATGCTATTCAACCATCTCATCCTCTGTTGCCCACTTTCTCCTCCTGCCCCCAATAATTTCCCAGCATTGGGTCTTTTCCAGTGAGTTGGCTTTTCTCAACAGGTGGCCAAAGTATTGGAGTTTCAGCTTTGGCATCTGTCTTTCAGATGAGCATTCAGAACTGATCTCCTTTAGGATTGACTGGTTGGATCTCCTTTCAGTCCAAGGGACTCTCAAGAGTCTTCTCCAGCATCACAGTTTGAAAGCATCAGTTCTTCAGTGCTTAGCCTTCTTTATGGTCCAGCTCTCACATCTATATTATGACTACTGGAACAACCATAGCTTTGACTTGATGAACCTTTGTTGGCAAAGTGATATCTCAGCTTTTTAGTAGGCTGTCTAGGTTTGCCATAGCTTTTCTTCTAAGGAGCAAGCATCTTTTAATTTCGTGGCTGCAGTCACCATCCACAGTGACTTTGGAGCCAAGAAAATAAATCTCTCAAGCTTTCACTCTTCCCCCATCTATTGCCATGAAGTGATGGAACTGGATTCAATAATCTTAGTTTTTTGAATGTTGAGATTTAAGCCAACTTTTCCACTCTTCTGTTTCCCTTCATCACGAGGTTCTTTAAATTCCTCTTCGCTTTCTGCTATTAGGGTGGTGCCATCTGCACATCTGAGGTTATTGATATTTCTCCCAGAAATCTTGATTCCAGCTTGTGCTTCATCCAGCTCAGCATTTCTCACAATGGACTCTGCAGTAAAGTTAAATAAGCAGGGAGACGGTATACAGCCTTGATGTACTCCTTTCCCAATTTTGAACCAGTCCATTGTTCCATGTCTGGTTCTGTTGCTTCTTGACCTGCATACAGATTTCTCAAAAGGCAGGTAAGGTGCCCTGGTATTCCTATCCCTTTAATAATTTTCCAGAGTTTGTTGTGACCCACACAGTCAAAGGCTTCAGCATAGTCAATGAAGCAGAAGGAGATGTTTTTCTGGAATTCTCTTGCTTTTTCTATGATCCAACAGATGTTGGCAATTTGATCTCTTGTTCCTCAGCCTTTTCTAAATCCAGGTTGTACATCTGGAATTTCTTGGTTCATGTACTGTTGAAGCCTAGCTTGAAGGATTTTGAGCATTACTTTGCTAGTATGTGAAATGAGTGCAATTTTGTAGTAATTTGAGCATTCTTTGGCATTGCCCTTCTCTGGGATTGGAATGAAAATTGACCCTTTCTAGTCCTGTGAGCACTGCAGAGTTTCCCAAATTTGTTGGCCTACTGAATGAAGCACTTTAACAGCATCATCCTTTAGGATCTGAAATAGCTCAGCTGAAATTCTATCACTTCCACTAGCTTTGATGGTACTAATGCTTCCTAAGGCCAACTTGATTTCACACTCCAGGATGTCTGGCTCTAGGTGAGTGACCACACCTTTGTGGTTATCCAGGTCATTAAAACCTTTGTTTTTGTACAGATCTTCTTCTTCTTCTTTTTTTTTTAACTTTATTTTAATTTACAATAGTCTATTGGCTTTGCCATACATCGACATGAATCCACCACAGATGTACACGAGCTCCCAATCCTGAATCCCCCTCCCACCTCCCATCCCACATCGTCTCTCTGGATCATCCCCGTGCACCAGCCCCAAGCATCTTGCTACTGCTTCTCAATATCTTCTGCTTCTTTTAGTTCCATACTGTTTCTGTCCTTTATTGTGCCCATCTTTGCATGAGATTATCCCTGGGTGGGGAATACTTTTCAGAATATATTAACTAACATACTATCCAAAGCTGAACCACAAATGTAATTTTGGACGTTGGTTGACACTTTATGAAATGTATTTTAATTGAAACAATTATTTGACTCCTAAGAATATTGAAATATTTAATTATATAAAATTGATTTTTATTATTGTCCTGTGTTAGCCTCTTGGAGAGGAAAAAAAGTCCTTCTTGCAAGACTGACCTTGACTGACATTTGGGAACTTAACTATAAAATAGTTCCTTACAGTGATATGAAACTTTAGCTAAATGAGAAAAGGGGCTCACTTTGCCTAGACTGTATAAACAGTGTGATTTATGCGGAATATCTGTTTTTCTTTTGTGAGTCTGGGATTTTGCTATTAGTTAGGCAGAGAGTACCTTATGTGATGAACCCCCGCTATAGACCATTCAGCCCTGAAGTTCTGATGAGCTGCCCTGGTAGACAGTAGTTTGCATGTGTTACCAGTTTCATGCTGGAGGGGAAAAAAAAGCATGTCCTGTAACCCAAAGGGAGAGTACTCTTTTTTTTTTTGCCACCCTGCACACTGTGTGGCATGTGGGATCTTAATTCTCCATCCAGGGATCAAGCTCATGCCCCCTGCACTGGAAGCGAGGAGTCTTGACCACCGCAATGCAGGGCAGCCTAAGTGGACTCCTCTTGGTTTCCTCTGGTCTTTGCCCCATACACCTTTCCCTGTGCTCTTCTGCTTTGTCTGTTTTATCTGTGATAAATCATAGCCATGACTCAACCGTATGCTGGGTCCTGCGAGTCCTCTAGTGAACTACTGACCATGGGGTGTCCCTGGGGATCCCTGATACATAACTTGTGCATCAATTCTAGGGAACAAATAGAGAAGGGACACTTGTTCTTCAGGAACTTAGTGGGGAGGAAGGAGGCAAGTTTGTATGGGTGTGTGACATTCAGACAGATAATATAGGTATAATTTTGTTACTAAGTATAGATATAAATATTGTTGATAGCACTGAAAAAGGACAGTTTTAAAAGTTCAGGATAGGTTTTTTTGAGTCAGATTTTGAAAAATGAGAAGTATTTTGCCAAATGAAGGAAGAAAGAAAATGCATCCTGAGCAGAGGGACTAGAACATGTAAATAGCAATGGTGGTATTAACTCTCACAAAAATAACAGTAAACACACAGTGCTTACCAAAAACTGTTTCAAACCCTTTATATATGTTATTTAATCTTAATAGTAATCATGTGAAGTAGGTGATAACTGCTTTATAGAGGAGGAAACTTTAGCACAGAGGTATTAAGCACATTGTACAGATTCATAGCTGGTGTACAGTACCCTAGAATTTAATCTCAAGCAGTCTGCCTCATACTCCATTTTGTTCCAAGCTTGAGACATAGAAAAGGCTTTCTGAATTATAACACATCTTTGAATTGAGAGTTTCACAGCATAAACGTCTAATTTCAATAGAGAAGTACAATTGGAATCATAAAATAATAGAAAATAATATAGAACAGCATGTTTAAATATGTAATGCAATCTGAAAGAGGCAATGTAGATATTTAGCATTACTTCCTTTGTGCATGTGTGGCCTGGTGGTATCCTCATGTTGTCTAGATCAATGATAAAAACCTGTTTGTGTCTCAGTAATTGCTTAAGTAAATAACATCTATCCTCCCTTTGGATAATCTTTAGTACATTCTTTATTGTTATAGCCGACTTAATATTTTCAATGGTGAATAACTTATTTTTTTATCTTTGGTGTCTGTGTGTGCATACGTATATATACCTTCAGACTTGTTAAATAAAAAGTGGTGAATATAGCATTTTATCTGATTTTTTTCCCAATTGATGAATAATTTCTTGAAGTTTTAGAAAAAAAATGAAGAGAATTAATATGCTACTTTTGGTATAAGCAGTGTCTTTTTTTATATTAGAAATTTGTTTATTACACTTCCTTATTAGATTTAGTTTTAATTGGCAGATAGTTGCTTTACAATGTTGTGTTGGTTTCTAGAATATATCACCATGTAGACAGGATGTCTCCTAAGTAGGTGACAGCTCTCAGGAATCTCTCCATGTAGATAAGAAATATTTTAAAGCAGTAGACAAAAATGGAGAACAGAGAATAAGGGAAAAAGCAATATGACTGACACTTAAGTTTGGGGGAAAACTGTTCTTAATTTAAAAGAATAGAAGTTTTTCGTAAAATCATTCTCTGAAAGCTTTAGAAAATAAAGTGCTACCTTTTAACTTATTCTCTCTCAAAACCGTAACAAGGCTTAGAGATACATATGAAAAAGATAGGTATGTTGCATACCAAAAACCTAAATATCTCTAGATACATTTCGTATTTCAGCATTCTTTGCTTGATTTGACTGCAGTATAATCCTGACGTGTTGTTTAAAATTGCATTTCATTTTATCTATTATTGAATTATATTTAATCTACATATATTTCTTATGTACAGCATAGTTATCCAACACTTATATATATTAAGATCACCATGATAAGTTGTTATACTCTGTCACTGTTTAAGCTTATTACAGTATTATTTACTGTATTTTCTATGATGCATATTGCATCTCCTTGACTTATTTGATTACTGACAGTTTGTGTCTCTTAATCCTCTTCACCTCTCTGGCAACCGGCAGTTTGTTCTCTGTCTCCATGAGTCTGTTTTTCTTTATTCTCTTTTGTTTTGTTGGTTCATTGTTTTGATTTTAGAATCCAAATATAAGTAAAATCACAGAGAAATGCCTTGGACTTATTTCACTAAGCATAATAGCCTCTGGACCCATTTATGTTATGGCAAATGGCATATTTCACTCTTATGGCTGAGTAACATTTCACTATATAATATATACCACATCTTCATTCATTTATCATTGGACACTTCAGTTGCCTCCATTATCATTGGATGCTTACAGTTGCTGCTATAAATAATAATGCTGACAAAGGAGTGCATATATATTTTTAACTTAGTGTTTTCATTGCTTTGGATATATAGCCAAAAATGGAATTTCTGGATCATATTGTAGTTCTATTTTTAATTTTTTGAGGTGCTTCCATACTGTTTTCCATAGTAACTACACCAATTCGCACTCCCAGCAACAAGGAGTTTTTTACTCCACATACTGACACTTGCTACTTTTGTCTTTTTAAAATGGCCTTTTTGACATCATGCTTTACATTTGCATTTCCTTTTTTTTTCAATGACTTTAGTATTTTTGACTGTGCTGGGTCTTCGTTGGTGCACAGGCTTTTCTGTAGTTGTGGCGAGTGGTGCACAGACTTCTCCTTCCAGTGGCTTTTCTTGTTGTGGAGCATGGGCGGTAGGGCATGCGGGCTTCCATAGCTGTGGCACATGGACTCAGAAGCTGTGGCTTCTGGGCTCTAGGCAGAAGCTCATAGTTGTGGCATGCAGGCCTAGTTGCTCTTCAGCATGGGGCATCTTCCCAGATCAGGGACTGAACCCATGTATCCTGCATTGGCAGGTGGATTCTTTTATCACTGATCAACTGGGGAAAGCCCTGCATTTCCTTTAAACATTTTTTAAAAATTATTTTTTGCTGCACTGGGTCTTCCTTGCTGCCTTTTTTCTCTAGTTATGGCAAGCGGGGGCTGCTCTTTGCTTCAGTGCATGGGCTTCTCATTACAGTGGTTTCTCTTGTTGCAGAGCACAGGCTCTAGGTCAAGTGAGCTTCAGTAATGGCAGCACACAGGCTCAGCAGTTGCAGCACGTGGGCTTAGTTGCTCCACAGCATGTGGAATCTTCCTAGACCAGGAATTGAACCCGTGTCCCCTGCATTGGCAGGCAAATTCTTATCCACGGTGCCACCAGGGAAGTCCCCTGCATTTTCCTTTTGATCAGTGATGTTGAGCATCTTTTCATGTACCTGTTGGCCATCTATATGTCTTTTTTGGAAAAATATCTGTTCAGGTTCTCCACTTATTTTTTCAGTTGGATTGTTCGTTTGATATTAAGTTATGTTATTTAAGTGTTCTGGGTATTACCCCTTAGTGGATGTAGGATTTGCAAACATTTTCTCCCACTTTGTTTTTTGCCTTTTCAGTTCTCTGCTGCTTTGCTTTGCTGTGCAAAAGATTTTAAATTTGTAGTCTTGCTTGTTTTTGCTTTTGTTGCACTTACCTGAGGATATATATCTAAAAATATATTGCTAACACTGGTGTCAAATAGCTGACTGCTTATGCTTTCTTCTGCAAGTTTTATAGTTTCAGGTTTTACATTAGGTGTTAATATATTTGAGTATTTTTGTTTATGGTATAAAAAAAGTGGTTTAGACTTATTTTTGCACATGTTCAGTTCAGTTGCACAGTCATGTCCAATTCTTTGCAACCCCATGGACTGCTGCACGCCAGGCTTCCCTGTCCATCACCAACTCCCAGAGCTCGCTTAAACTCATGTCCATTGAGTTGGTGATGCCATCCAACCATCTCATCCTCTGTTGTCCCCTTCTCCTCCCAGTTTCAGTCTTTCCCAGCATCCGGGTCTTTCCCAAGGATTCAGTTCGTCACATCAGGTGACCAAAGTATTGGAGTTTCAGCTTCAGCATCAGTCCTTCCGATGAATATTCGGGACTGATTCCCTGAACTGAGCACTGAGCTAGATAGGTAGAGGGATAGTTTGAAAAATGGCACCCTCTACTGCTTCAGTCCCTGGAGAAAGTTCCAACAGATCATTATCTCTTTGGCATTTTGCCTACAGTTCATCTGTCAGTCTTTTTCTTGTGTGGCCCTAGTACTTTTTAAACTCCTGTCTTCTGTGCTAGGTCTCAGAGCAAGTGAGTTTGTGCACAAGCCCTTTAAGAGTGAAGTCTCTCTTTCCCCAGCACTCAGGCTCTCCTGAAAGTAGGTCCTTTTGGTTGTCAAAGGCAAATGTTAACGGGGCTAATCTTCCTGATGCAGGTCCCCAGAGCAGGGGTACATGATGTGGGGCTTGAACTCCTGCTCCTTTAGAGGGGACTCTGCCTTCATACCTCCCTTTTGCTTGTGGGTTGTTACACTGGGGATATGGGTCCTGACTTGACTTCATCTCTGTTCCTCCCACCCATCTTGATGATTTTCTTTTTTCATTATGTCCTTAGTTGTAGAAGAGCTTTTCTGCTAGTCTTAAGGTCATTCTCAGAGTTTTTCTAGAAGTAGTAGTAGTTTTGATGTGTGTCTGTGGGAAGAGGTGGGGTCAGATTCTTCCTACTTCACCATCTTGATCCTGCCTCAGAACTCATTTTTAATACACCTGGGAAAATGAAATTTTCAAGTGACCTGACTCATATGTATAAAAAAATGATACTTTCATAGATGGAGAATGAAAACCATAACCTATATTTGAGCATAAGGATGAAATTCATTTACCAGTAGAGTAATTTTTAGGAAAATTTGCTTAATTTATAGTTATTAAAAATTTATACTTATTTATAAAAAGAATGGTATTAGTTTCACTTGGTCTAATTATATTGAGTCTAAAACTCAATATAATTATATGCCTGGAGTCATAGTGTGTTTTTTAAATTTCAATCACTGTTAAATTTTTATTCCTAGAATGATTATTTGGTTAATTTTAATAGTTTACACATCTCAACTGAAGACCTCCAGCTTGTTATATAATCACATGACAATACTCACAATATTTATTTTAATAGTTATGTCTTTTTCTACCATGGGTTTGTTTCTGTTGTCTTTTTCCCATTTGGCCTTGAGTAATCTGTTCTTTTTTCTTGATGTGCCTGAAAAATTTCAATAAAATGTTTTCTTTCCATAATGTACAAAAAAGTGTAGGGGTAATTTTAGTCTCTGAATATTTCTTTTTTTGAGTGAATTCACTTTTGCTTCAGGTAGAGAGAATGGATTAATTATATTAATTCAATTCAACATAGTTGTAGAATTTCAGTTCAGTCTTAGAGCTACTCATCTGTGTCAGCTTTGAAACAAGTATGTTGCTTATGTGTGTGCATATACACACAAATGTCAATGTAAGTGTTTGATATATAGTCTTGTTTGGTTGTGTAATTGATATCAACATTCATGGGTCCTAACTGGGGTGTTTATCAGGACCACTTCTCCTTGATGTCCTTCGACTCCTATTTGTTGCCCCAGTCCCATTAGAATCTCTATTCAGGTTTTCAGCCCCTACCCTTTGCTTCCCAGGTGGCTCAGTAATAAAGAATCTACCTGCCAGTGTAGGAGACACAAGAGAAATGGGTTAAATCCTGGGTATGGATGATCCCCTTGGAGTAAGAAATGGCAACCCACTCCAATATTTCATGGACAGGAGCCTGGCAGGCTACAGTCCATTCTGTTGCAAACAATCAGACACTACTGTACACAATACCACCACGCTTTGCTTACAAATTGGCAAGTGACTTTAAAGGGAAAAGCAGTAATCAATGGTGGGCTCTGTCCTTTGTACTTGATTCTCTCTGGGAGTAGGACCTCTCAAGCCCACAGCCTTGGTAATTCTTAAGTGCTTTCAAAAATGATGTCATTTGGATTTTACACAGTTCTCCCAAAATCCATGTCCAGGAACTTTGTTCTGCAAGTTTTTCTGCAGAGAGTGCTATATGTTAGAGAAAAGGAAAAATATAAAGCATACTTAAGTGTGTTATTTTTTGTAGAATTAGTGATAATTTGAGAACACTTGACTATTAAACATACTGTGCAGTAATACCATATTAATCTGTGAGTGAATAAGCTAATGTGCTTAACAGATACTTAACATAGAATGGATAATTTCATTCAGTAATTGCTTTAATCTGGATTTCCTAGCCTAGATTATAGTTTATATTTTAGACTACAGTATCATGCCATTCAGAGTGTTGAACGCCTAATCTGTGCCTTAAGCTCCCTGCTATAGCTAGAATCAGATGTCAACAGGATTCCTATTGTTAGTTATGTCTGAAATTAATCTTTTTCTCTTTTCATTATTGCATTCAGTTTGTTTCTTTCTTGTAATGAAGTGGTAATAAGTAAAGTGCTTGGGGTTGAGTGATAGTGAATGTAATGATGACAAATATAAAAAAACCGAAAATATATATGTGTATTCCTTGCACTTGACTGTTAGTGCAAGTTCACATTTTCTATGAAAATGTCATTTATTTCAGTTCCTAATGAGTCCCTTGTCCTTCAGTGAATTAGAGGAAATGCTGTTTTATTATTTCATTTAACTCAGCATTATGAATTACCATAAATGCACATTAGTATACCGTTTCCCTGCAAGCCTATTTCACATAGCTTGGCAAACAAATGAGAAAGACACATGAAAGGAATTACATAGTATTTTAATCATTCAGCAGCACTTTTGACTTACAACTTTGACCTAACATTTTAGTGAGACAATGAGGTAATGATTGAAGAAAAATAAACTACAAATTACTCTTTGAAATATTTGATTCCATAATTTCAGATGTGAGTTATTTTTACCATAATCTGTAGGCCTTGATGGTTTGTGTGCATCAGTTTAAAAGGAAATACATTCCTCCTCATGCCCACCTGCAAACCACAGCCATCAGTGTTCAGGGACCATTCACAGCAGGAAGGGCTGGAAGGACGGTTAACACCAGTAGCATGTATGCATACTAGAATAATAGAACATTGCTTATGCCTGAAAAGTCAGTAGTGGTCCAGCTTTCACTTGTAACATATATAATGACTAGTGCCGTCTGTGGGGTTACACAGAGTCGAACATGACTGAAGCAACTTAGCAGCAGCAGCAGCAGCAACAGCATTCTACATGAATAATTTGTTGAGGCTATTTGTCTTTGACAGGTAGCCCTTTTTAAATAAATGAATTGATATTACCATTCTTTATTTCCCCATAGTGATCATCATCCCCCAGAGCTGAAGAATTAAAACATGCAGTTCTGTATAAATCTCCTTGTGTTATTATTTTCTTTTGCATTTATTCATATACTGAGTAAATTCTAAAAAATTCAGCACATTCGTATTAAAATGGATTTTTGGTTTTCATCTTTTAGTACTAAGTAGCTTTCAGTTATATAGAATTTCTTACAGGCATGTGAACACATTTGGTGCTTTGAATACATTGATTACTTTAACCATGCTTTGCATTCTGTTCTTTACACATGCTTGTAGTTACATGCATACAATATGCATAATTGTTGAATTAAGATTTATAGAAATAGATGCTAGCCACCAAGAAGCTCTGCATACAGAAAAGAAAGATAAACATTTTAAACAGGATAATTATGATCATCACTATTGTAATTAACTAAGATATATTAATACACAGAAATATATTGAATATACTGATATATATCAAACACCTTGAGATACATTGAATACACTGAGATATATTTGTATGCAATAAAGTGCTTAGAGTTCCTGCCATCTTAGATGAAGGTTGTAAAGAACAGGGGTGAAAAAAAGCTCTTTACAGTCTTGGTCTAAGAGTATTTTATAATATGGGACTCCCAAGTCCTTACATTTAAGCAATTTGTATTCATAGTTTTTAAAAATGATTTTATTTATGAGATTAATTACCTGTTTGGATATGTACTTTGACCTTATATATGTCAAAATATATGGGCTTCCCTCATAGCTCAGTTGGTAAAGAACCTGGCTGCAACGCAGGAGACCCCGGTTCAATTCCTGGGTCAGGAAGATCCCCTGGAGAAGGGATAGGCTACCCACTCCAGTATTCTTTAGCTTCCCTTGTGGCTCAGCTGGTAAAGAATCCACCTGCAATGTGGGAGACCTGGGTTTGAACCCTGGGTTGGGAAGACCCCCTGGAGAAGGGAAAGGCTACCCACTTCAGTATTCTGGCCTGGAGAATTCCAGGGACTATATAATCCATGAGGTTGCAAAGAGACGGACATGACTGAGTGACTTTCACGTCAAAATATATTTATAATATACTTAGTCCTTATTTCCACATGCTGAATATGGGAAGCGACATCTGCTGGCAAAGGAACTTCCATTCATCTTTTCTACTTTGAGATGTTCTGAGTAAATTTTTCAGATATCTTACTACCTACCCTGAACGAAGCAACTAATAAACAGATGGAAACATACTGAGAGTTAGGTACCATAAGGCTGCACTAATCAATAATATGTGATTTCTGTCTTCTGAAACCTTACAACATGAAACTAAATAAATTTGCTAAATTGCAATTATAGAGAATAGAAAGGGTAGAGGTAAAGTTTCCCTCAGAGAGCTTTTGCTCTTAGAACAGAGAAAGTACTGAATTTCAAGGACGTTCAAGAATTAATTTGTCTTCAAGGAGACCCTCAAGGGAATGAACTTCTGTCTTCTTTCACATTTCAGAATCATCCAGTGATCTCTTATCTTTCACTGGACACACACCAGACCCAGACTTTAACATTGCTTTCTCCCCGTGAGCTCCAATATGTTACCTGTTCCTTTTCTCTTCCCCTGTTGCACAGAATTGACCTCTTCAAGTTACATATTTAAGGTAAGAAAATAGTTTATTTACCAAGTACAGCTTGTCTTTTCCAGATTTAAGTGATATTGCAAAAATAAACCCTTCTTTGGCTTTAAGTTTTTCAGCTTCCTCTGACAGGAAAAAAGTGGGGGCAGGTGGGGAGCTGCACCAGTGTGTCCACTTTTGGGGAAAGGGCTTGGTGCTTACTCTGAAGTTGATTTGTATGCTGATGTATGCCAATCAGTACAATAGACTTCTCTACTAACAGAATTATTATGCTGACTCAGGTTAAATTGTTAGCTCATGTGGTGTGTTTATCTTGTCCTCCAGCACTGGTGGTGTAAAGGGGTTGATTTCACCATACTGCTAGTGAATATGATGAATGTTAAAAAGCAGTTTATTGTTTTGGTCCAAGCCCAAATATCTTTATAAAAAAGGAAAACATTGCTAAAAGTGGGCTTGAGGTTGACTTCCCATAGGGTTAACATAAATAACATGAGTAGAACAATAATTAAAATATGAGCGGTAAATGCCCTCAAGCACTGTTTTAATGATGGACACATTCCAAGAGGGCTCTTACCTCCTCAGGGCAAAGATTGGAAGCCCCTTTTCTGACTCTCAGAGAGAGGAGGGCATGGCATCTCATTTCAGTTGTCAAATGCACATTTTAGGAGGAAAAACATCTAGAAATACACAGAAGCCTACTACTTTTCAGGGTGGAAAAATAGTGTTTCTATAGGGACCAGCTGCTTAGATTTTTTGGTTTTATTTTGTTTTTGCATGAAATGAACTTGTGAACATTTTGGCCAGTAGCAGCTTTTAGAAGTTTAATGCTTTTGATGAATTTTAGGCAGAAGGCGTATATTATGCCTTGGATTGAAGCTGTAAAGAATTTAGGGCATATCTCATTGTTTGCTTTTCATAGGCACTTACATAGGCTATTAAGTCATAACCATTGTGTGAAAATTCCTTTTGGGATATACTTCATTGTAGCCATCAAGTTATGAACAAGTTGATGCAATCTTTTTCTGCTATTCAGTGCTAAGTCTCCCCTCTGAACTGGCTTAGTGCCTAGGCAGCTCCCTCCTGACATGGCTGCTGGTGACCCTATAAGCCCTGTGACCTTACCAGCTTTGTGCACATGCCCCTGGGAAGGTTTGGTTGCAGGGAATTCCTTGTAAGAACCTCCATTTCACCATCAGCATTTTCCTGAGTTAGATATTTCTTGCTAGTCAAATTAGTAGTTCTAAATGCTTGTGTTTTTTGAACCCCTAGCGTGCACGCATGTTCAGTTGCTTAGTCATGTCCGACTCTTTGTGACCGTGTGGACTGTAGCCCACCAGACTTCTCTGTCTATGGAATTCTCCAAGCAAGAATACTTGCCATTTCCTCCTTCAGGGGGTCTGTCCAAGCCAGGGATCAAACTCATGTCTCCTGTTGCTCATGCATTGTAGATGGATTCTTTACTGTTTGAGCCATTGGGGAAGCCCCCTTTGAACCCTTAGAGATTCTGATTAAATTGGTCTCGAGTGAACTGAATGTATTTTTTTTTTTTTTTTTCAAAGTTTCTGAGGTGAGGAACCCAGCATTAGGTGATTTAGGGAGAAACCCCAAATCAGTTCCCTCAGGAGAGGGGAGCGTGGTGCCCTCTAACTTTTCCATGGACTTGGCCATTCCACTTACTGCTTTCTGTCCAAAGGTACTTGCCAAGTCCTACCTTTTGACTAAGCCTTGCTTAATTTTAGGTATTGAATCTTGCTTTTGCGTGTTTTGTAGTTGTTCAGATTTCTTCTGGTTTCCTAGGCTATGGCTCTGCAAGCTTTTAGACAATTCACTTGGGCTCCACATCCTGCAACTGGAGGCAACCTGATCTTGGGTGAAGTCAGCCTGTAGCGACTTGAAGCACAATTTCAGTTTCCCAACCAGAGACTGAAGTCAGGCCACAGCAGTGAGAGTGCTGAATCCTAGCCGCAAGACCACGAGGGCCTGTGACAACACCCTGATCCATTGCTTTGTAGAAATGAATTTCTACAAAGAGATGGAAAGCAGTGAAACAAGTAAAGTGTTTATTACGAGAGAAGAGTATGTGTCAATAGACTCACATGGGCTGGCTCAGAGAGAGTGAGTTGTACCCTCAGGGTAGTATGAATCACTTTTTTTTTTTTTTTAAGATAAAACAAATACTTTCATTGCACATTTATAAAATATGCATAGTTGTAGCAAGTCTTTCACCCTCCCACAATTCCTCTGGTAATCTTTAAAACTTGGTTAAAACACAATACCCAATCTGGAGCCTCTTAAAAATGGTCAACGGGATATTTTATGGGGCATTTTCCCCAGGCTGCTTCTGGCCAGTCCTCTCGCTTTGCCTGTGGGTGGGTTGGCATCACCTCCTATAGGTGGCGCCGCCCCCCACCTTTTTGGTCCCTGAGGAGCCTTTCTGTTCATGTGTAGTTGTTAAGGTTTCCTTGACCTTGAGAATGAGAAATATGTGATCTCTTTATCTTCTATCTGGACAAGTCTTAGCTCCTCCTGGCTCCTGCTATTATCTTCATCTTAGAGTATCAGTCCACAGGGTCCAAAATCCAGCTGCTCAACCTGGGCCCCATCTATCCCCTGCCTCAAGCTTACTCTCTCAGCCAAGAGACAAGGCTGGACTGTAATCCACACTCTTACTAGATATACAGACTCATGAAAACAGTGTGTGCATTTCACCCCTTGTATTGTGTACCCCCCAATTCAAAGTGTTTGAATTCCCTCTGCCTACCATCCTCTTCACTAATCCAGTGAATGTATATTAGCATTTTAGTGTATGTGCTCTGCTGTGCTAAGTCACTTCAGTCGTGTGTGGTTATTAAAACAATAAAAATGTATATTGTGGCATTAACCTTCCTTTTGGATGTTTTCAGTTATTCTCATCAAAACAAACCAACAGCCAAAATATAAGGATTAAAAAAAAATTAATGCATTACTTACTTGGCAAACAATGTAAAAAATATGTGTGTATGTATTTACAAGTTTCCAGAAATCTGGACTTTAACACTGCATGGTGTGACTCCCAATGATACTAGAATTGCTCAGGATATTTTAGTGGATTTTCAGATGGCTCAAGTTATTTGAAATCAGAGTTGTGATACTGTTATCTCTATAAAGTAGTACTGACACGTGTAAACCTTTAACGACTTAAGTTTACACTCTTGTAGTTATACTTTCTGTCCATTACTCACTATTCAAGAGGAAGTTTTGGTAATATTTTCAAAATGAGCTAGATGGGGAAACAGTGGAAATAGTGTCAGACGTTATTTTTGGGGGCTCCAAAATCACTACAGATGGTGACTGCAGCCATGAAATTAAAAGACGCTTACTCCTTGGTAGAAAAATTATGAGCAACCTAGATAGTATATTCAAAAGCAGAGACATTACTTTGCTGACTAAGGTCCGTCTAGTCAAGGCTATGGTTTTTCCTGTGGTCATGTATGGATGTGAGAGTTGGACTGTGAAGAAGGCTGATCGCCGAAGAATTGATGCTTTTGAACTGTGGTGTTGGAGAAGACTCTTGAGAGTCCCTTGGACTGCAAGGAGATCCAACCAGTCCATTCTGAAGGAGATCAGCCCTGGGTGTTCTTTGGAAGGAANAGGCTGATCGCCGAAGAATTGATGCTTTTGAACTGTGGTGTTGGAGAAGACTCTTGAGAGTCCCTTGGACTGCAAGGAGATCCAACCAGTCCATTCTGAAGGAGATCAGCCCTGGGTGTTCTTTGGAAGGAATGATGCTAAAGCTGAAACTCCAGTGCTTTGGCCACCTCATGAGAAGAGTTGACTCATTGGAAAAGACTCTGATACTGGGAGGGATTGGGGGCAAGAGGAGAAGGGGACGACAGAGGATGAGATGGCTGGATGGCATCACGGACTCGATGGACGTGAGTCTGAGTGAACTCCGAGAGATGGTGATGGACAGGGAGGCCTGGCATGCTGCGATTCATGGGGTCACAAAGAGTCGGACACAACTGAGCGACTGAACTGAACTGAGAGTATAATCATTGAGGCAAAAATCCACGATTCAGTAGCAGAGGTTATGTGATTAAGTTGTTTGAATTATTTGATTTGAAGTAAGGGAAACCAACTTGAGATCCTTCTAATAGTGAGGGCGTGGGGCCATAGCCAAAAGTCCAGGGACAGAAATTCATTTAAGACCCAGTTACTTTACATAAACAGGAAAAACCATTGTGACTTTCCATCCTCCCTTTTTATTCCTCCATGGGTGTCTTGTTTCACCGTGTGCTTTTGCAAACAAGGTCTCTCTTCTGCTACATCCACTTGGTGGGATGTGGTTATTCCTGTTTACTTACATCACATGTGGTTGATTGAGCCATATTCGAAGTGTAAGTGGCTCTGGAGAAGACGATCTGTTTCACCTTTGCTCAGGAGTCCACTAGTCACCAGTGAAGACTTGGTGTTAGTGTCACTGAGCATTGACTTCTGGGGGCTTGGACTATCACGAGAAAGGGGTGTGAACTAGGACACACAACCAGCTAGTGTCAATTCTCATTTTGGGAATGCACAAAACGGTCAGATTTTATTTGTGTGTGAGATTTAGCATTATTATTTGCAGCTAGATTTTCCTTGTCATCCAGCTCACCAGTTGTACACAGGGACACCGTTCACCTTCTTTTCCTGTATTTTCATAGTTGAAAACCAGTCTGCTACTTCCTATTTTGTCCCACAAGAACATGACTTGGTATTTTCCATAACCCAGGTCTGGACCAGCTTGTGATGTACCTTGGTTTAAAAAAAAAAAGAGAGAGAGAATAAGATAGCATAGATTGTTCCTTTTTCCTCTGCCTTTCCCTCAACTATGACCTGTGTTACTTTAGCATCAGGCCCAGCGTAATCATCAGTCATCATCATAATTTTGATAATATTTAACGTTACTGAATGTTCATTACATGCGCAAGACTAGACAGGTACTTTGATTGTCCCATTTAATACTGATGACAACTGTATAGTGAGACACACATCTCCATCCTACAGACTGGTAAACTGGATATTTGAGCAATTCTAGACAAAGTATGAGGTGATCATTCTGGATTCCAACCCTGGACAGTCTGACTTCCAGTCCAGTTTTCTTTACATAAGGATTGTGAAATACTGCAGGTGTACAAGCCAGTATCCCTTGCCTCCACCCTTCCATTCATTCCAGTGTCAATAGCCACATTCTTTTTCCCAGATACATGTCTCAAGACCCTGTTGGCCTGCATAATGTTCCTCGAGGGTAGTCCACTTGGTCCCACAGTTAAAAGATTCGTTTCATGAAACACTGACTTTGCTAGGGAGGGTATAATGATTGAATATTTGTCCTCTGCTATGGGCTGAATGTTTGTGTAATACCCCATTTATATGTTGAAATCGTAAGCCCCAGTGTGGTGTAACTAGGAGGTAGGGCCCTTGGGAGGTAATTAAGTCATGAAGGTGGAGCCCTCTTGAATAGAATTAGTGCCCCTGTGAAAAAGACTGGGAGCTTGCTCTCTCTACTCTCTACCATGGGAGAATACAGTGGGAAGATCTCCATCTGTAAGCATCTCAGAAATACTTCTCTCTAGTTTGTAGAGAAACTGCTTAAAACTCCTTGTAATCAAATGTTTTACCCAGTTCATGTTCCTGTTTGTACTTGAAATATTACCATTATAAATCTTGAAAATAAAAAAGAGATCCTGGTTGTTTGCAGTCCTGGCAAAACACAGTATCAATATGATATATTTCAATTTCTTTTCAAAACTATTAGAATGTATTTCCACTGGTGAAGCAATTGGGTGCATTTTTTTTTTTTAATCAAGAAGCTCATGGTTCATTCCTTACATATTTTCTTACAATGTAGGCAAACACAAATCCTCCAGGCACTTTCAAAAAACTCATTGTCCCACTATGCTAATTTCTGATTTCTCCCTGGGGAAACATAATGGTAAGTATAGCTCTGTATTTTGGTGGCTAGGGCAGCCAAGACTCTGTATTCAAATTTTGGAAAAGACAGAGAAGAAACATTCTTCTCAAAAGCAAATTGAAAAGTTCAAAGGCCCAGGTTTATTCCCAAATGGTGATTTGACTGTTTTCTTAAGATGAATTACTCTCTGATTCAGTGAAAGGAGGGTACATAATGCTTATCTCTAGTAACTACCTTGCCAATGTTTTGTTAGTGATGCTTCTGGGATGCAGTTGGATGTCGGTGGTCCTGTTATGCTTATGGGTGGGGCACACTCTGGTTTTACATCTTAAAGTAGCTTAAGAGATAATAAATATAGGAATATTAGTTTCCCACTACTGCCGTAGAAAAGTAACAACTTTAATGGCTTAAAATAACACAAATTTATTCTCTTACATTTCTGAAGGTACAAAGTACAACCTGAGTGTCACTGGTCTAAAATCAAGTTGTCAATGGGGCTGTAGTCTTTTTAGGAGGCTTTAGGGAAATATATTTATTTTGTTGCCTTTTCCAGCCTCTAGAGGCTGCCTGTATTCTCTGCCTGTATTCATTTACTCTGTCCGTCTCAAAGCCCTTAAGCATGTCTGCCAAGTCCCTTCTGCAGTGTCAGATAATGCATCACAAATCTGGGTGTTACCATGTGGATAACTTTTACGGAAGGGTGGACATTCTTCTTGCCACAGAATAGTTTAAGACAGCAGTGAAAGTGGAAGTCAATCAGTTGTGTCCAACTTTTTGCAATCCTTTGGACTATACAGTCCATGGAATTCTCCAGGCCAGAATGCTGGAGTGGGTAGCCTTTCCCTTCGCCAGGGAATCTTCCCAACCCAGGGATCGAACCCAGGTCTCCCGCATTGCAAGCAGATTGTTTACCAGCTGAGCCACAGGGGAAGCCCAAGAATACTGGAGTGGGTAGCCTATCCCTTCTCCAGTAGATCTTCCCAACCCAGGAATTAACCCAGGGTCTCCTGCATTGCAGGCAGATTCTTTACCAACTGAGTTATCAGGGAAGCCCTAAGACAGCTGAACACAGAACTGTTAGGTAAAATGTGCAAATTACTTTTGGGTAGGATTTTTCTCCCTCACATAAATGATCTTTCAGTTATCACCATGTGAAGTATTTTTATTTTCATTTTACTTTATTATTTCTACTTTATGTGAAAACTGAGACTCATAAAATTGTCATATCTTGCTTCTAGCTATAGGAGAAGCCAAAGACTTAGTTGAGCCCTCTAATTTAAGACTTTTTCCTCTTATGGCTATTCTAGATTGTTCATAAGGTAACGGACAGAAAATGGATGTCTTGGAAAATTATAGGTTGATTTTTGGTTCAGAACACCTCTGGGAATGTGAACTGTCTACACAAGTACTTCAGATTCCTTTTAATGAGACTGATAGCAAATGTTCCCTCTAACTTTTAAAACTGTGAGTAAAATATGCAGTCAAGCCAGGGCAGAATGTATTTGAATAAGTTCTTAGGACAAAGACAATTGAATCTGAAAATCTTAATGGTATACCGATCATAGGACTACCCACCAATTCAGGAAAAAATTAGTGAATCGGTCACGTCATCCAGTGCTTCTCAAACTTTGAGCTATATATCAAAATCATCTGGAGGGTTTGTTACAGTGATGATGGGCCAGCTCCACACTCAGGGTTTCTGATTCAGTAGCTCTGGAGTTAATTTGCATTTCTGAAATATTCTCAGTTGATCTTGAAGATGCTGGTCTGGGACCACACTTTCAGAACCCATGGTGATGACTTTTAATTTAAGAGAGAAGTTTATATTTCAAGAATGAAATCAAGATGCTTCTGAAGGGCTCCTTTGCAATCTGCTAGTCTTCTTGGCTTCTTGAGTTAGGAACTCTCTTCTTTTATGCTGGATGTAAGTCCGGACCTGAATTGGAAGGGAAAGAAACATTTGTGCCTGCCAGTTCCTGAAAGGGAAAAGGAATGGGGCTTTGATATAAACAGATATAAACTGCAAATTTTTTTGAAAACTTTAGCTCCCTATCTTAAAGGAAACTGCTTAACATCCGTTCCTCAAATAATTTTCCCGTCAGTGATTCAAGGACATAGCAATATTTGAAAACCAAGGGACTAAGGAATTCTTTTGTGGTATATGATTTTATACCTTTATTACCATATTTATCTTCAAATCTTAGGTTTGATTCTCATCTTCACTTCTCTGAGGTTATACTGTGAACTATGATCATTATCTTCATAAGTTGAGCCTCCAGACTGACTCCAGCCGTATGTCTGCTGGTCTCTGGTGTTGACCTTTTGCTCCCTAGATTGACTGGGCTTAGGCACTGTCAGCTACCCTGGGCTAGTTCCTTCCTGGCTTTCTGGACCACAGTCTCAGGCAAGCTATTGTCAGGCAAGCTAAAGTGTACTCTGTTCTCTCTCCAAAATACTTTTAATTGTGCTGTTCAGAATAGCATCTGGAAAATAATGCCTGATCATCTAGGCAAGATTTACTTAAGTGATTTAGTATGAATTTTGTTATTTTAGCCAAGTTGTCCAGTATTGAGAGTTGCTACTAATACTAATGTTCACAGAAGTACTGATGGCATTTGCAATAGGGTGAGTTCAGATGAAATACTAATGGTTACAGAAAAGAAATGGAATTAGTCATATAATCTGAGTGGTTCTGACTTCCACTAGAAGTGGATATCAGGATGTCATGAAACAAGGCAACATGATGGACAATTCACAAAGTTGTGCAGATCAGACTAAACTGCACACACAGTGTGCTTAATTTCAGAGCCATGTTTTTAGAGACCTTCTTGAATTCCTAGTGTTATCAAGAAAATAATCACATGGTTGATCCACATCTGCATTTCTGACCAAGAGTCTAGCTAATCAGTACACGTGGCACTCTGCAGCTATTTTATGAAAGTTTCAAAGCTTCTTTCTTAAAGGCGTAAATGAAAACTCAAATGTCGGAAACCTGGTGGCCATTTTGAAAATTTAGCACTGACTATTTTCACTACAAAAATGGGGAAAGTGCAGTCCTAATGGAGAAACTTACATACATTATTAATTCTTATTATAAAACTGACCTGGATATGAAATAGGATATTGCTTTTTCTGATGTGATCTTTAGCAAGAACAGAGTAGCAGAAGGTCTGAGCATAATTCTAGAGCACCAGATGATCCAACAAGTAAAATGTCATAAAATTTTCAGTGCTGGGTAGAATTCTCACCACTCATTAAACTGAAAAATGAGAGAAGCAAGACTTCTGCTGCCACACACTTTGATAATGAGCCTAGTTTTCTTGATACAGAAATAAAAGACCCATTCTATTCTCTTTTGAGCAATATCCTTGAAATATTACTAACCTCCATGGCAGAGGTTGCTTAATCTGCAAATATATCAGCTAGCAAACCATTATTATTGCTAATAACCTTTATTCACATTACTCAGAGAACTGCTACTTATACCATTCTTTAACAAATGGAGTTACAGCATAGTAGGCGTACTGAAGCTTATTAAATTTTTATATATCACTGGTCCCCACCTCCCTTAAGGTTTAGCTTGTATTTTTTCTCTTGTCTTTTTATCCATGAAGGCATTTTCTTTCTACTAAGGACAAATATTAAGTGAAAATTTGATGTTGTTTAGAGTAATTCTCATCTGTCATTTTATTTAAAAAGTCATTAAAGCATGAATTCAAAGTGGATATGTGAAAATATGGTGACTCTGTTAACCATATTTTTAAAGTACAAATAGTTTGTTTTGGTCGTATGAAAGTTGCCAAACTCACTATATAGTACATAACTTAAAAATAGCAACCATCCCCCAATCCTTTATTTTGACCTGCATGGTTCATCATGACTATATCATAACAAATTCTTTTCAACATGGTTACTTTTCAAAGTTGAGTTTAGAAAACATTGATTCTTTAATCCTCTTCCACTCATTAGTTTTCTCAAGGTCATTTCTTTAACTTTTGGAATGCAGTATTTTGGGCTTCCCTGAGGGCTCAGTGGTAAAGAAGAATCTGCCTGCCAATGCACGAGATGCAGATTCAATCCCGGGGCTGGGGAGATCCCCTGGAGAAGTAAGTGGCAACCGACTCCAGTATTCTTACCTGGGAAATCCCTTGGACAGAGGAGCCTGTTAGGCTACAGCCCTGGGGTCACAAAAAAGTTGGAAACCACTTAGTGACTAAATAACAGCAACAATGCAGTGTTTTGGTATTTTCTACCAAAATTTCTGCCAAATAGTATAAAAGTACTTTCGGAGAATGGAATATAAGTAAAACAGAACTACTTTCAACTTCTAATAATTTGCCATTTCTTTCATAAATTTCCAGAGGGAAATCAACCTTTCAGTTAGCAGTAAGTATTTGGCCTTTGGCCAAATATGGTAAAAGAGACTTGCTATTAATTCATAGTAAAATAATTTACTAATTATTCATATGCTAGTGAAGATCAGGTGTGTCTCAAGTCACAGATAGACCTTTTAGGATCAAGGCTTGAACCAGAAGTCAAGATGTATGTTGTGAATATCAGGAGAACCAGTTCCGTTTTCCAGCAGGTCAGGAAAATAAACTATACCCGTTTTCACAGTAGCTGAAATAACTGGTGACTAATGGGCTTATGTCCCTGAATAGTCAGATTTTTAATGATTAAAGAATATTAAGTACTTATAAGCAAATGAGGATGAATAATTCAGTAAAGTAGCATTTATAAAGCCAGGTTCAACATGTAAAGAGCTTTGACATTGTAATCCCATCCTTTTAACAAGCAAAAAGCTAAACAAATTAAAAGTTAATAGAACTGGACATGGAACAACAGACTGGTTCCAAATATGAAAAGGAGTATGTCAAGGCTGTATATTGTCCCCCTGCTTATTTAACTTATATGCAGAGTACATCATGAGAAATGCTGGACTGGAAGAAACACAAGCTGGAATCAAGATTGCCGGGAGAAATATCAATAATCTCAGATATGCAGATGACACCACCCTTATGGCAGAAAGTGAAGAGGAGCTAAAAAGCCTCTTGATGAAAGTGAAAGAGGAGAGTGAAAAAGTTGGCTTAAAGCTCAACATTCAGAAAACAAAGATCATGGCATCCGGTCCCATCACTCCATGGGAAATATATGGACAAACAGTGGAAACAGTGTCAGAATTTATTTTTTTGGGCTCCAAAATCACTGCAGATGGTGACTGCAGCCATGCAATTAAAAGACACTTACTTCTTGGAAGAAAAGTTCTGACCAACCTAGATAGCATATTCAAAAGCAGAGACATTACTTTGCCGACTAAGGTCTGTCTAGTCAAGGCTATGGTTTTTCCTGTGGTCATGTATGGATGTGAGAGTTGGACTGTGCAGAAGGCTGAGCACCGAAAAATTGATGCTTTTGAACTGTGGTGTTGGAGAAGACTCCTCAGAGTCCTTTGAACTGCAAGGAGATCCAACCAGTCCATTCTGAAGGAGATCAACCCTGGGATTTCTTTGGAAGGAATGATGCTAAAGCTGAAACTCCAGTACTTTGGCCACTTCATGTGAAGAGTTGACTCATTGGAAAAGACTCAATGCTGGGAGGGATTGGGGGAAGGAAGAAAATGGGACAACCGAGGATGAGATGGCTGGATGGCATCACTGACTCAATGGATGTGAGTCTGAGAGAATTCCGGGAGTTGGTGATGGACAGGGAGGCCTGGCGTGCTGCGATTCATGGGGTCGCAAAGAGTCGGACACTACTGAGCGACTGAACTGAACTGAACTCTATAGATTCATCAAAGAATTGGAACCACAGGGCAAACTGCTGCCCCCAAGCTGTAAACACAGGCAAACACAGAGAATCACAGTTTACGGGAAGCAGAACCTCTTGCTGTACCTTGGTTGGAACATTTAAAGTGTAATTGGAGACTAGCTTGACAGAGATAACGTTTTATGAGCTTAACCTTAGGAAAGCCTCCACACTTCCCCAAGTTTTATCACCAGGAGCCCCTGGTTCTCAAGTTTCTCAAGTAGAAATTAAAATAAAATTCCCTCCATGCTTTAAAAACGGAGAAGAGGAAAATAACCATTTTGAAATAAACTGAGGATTATACTCATTGAAAATTATTTTACCAGAGTGTAACTGACTTGAGTTTTACCAGAACCTAAGTTCCCTGGAGGAACTTAGGAAGGGAAAGGAAATATCTATATCTGGCCCCCTCTAGCCTTCCTGTCACCTAAAGGGATAGGAAAAGATAAAAACTGACAAGCACTTGTGAAGGTCATTGACCAGGGTCACAATCTCAATTAAAAAAACTGAAGCTTAATCATAGGAATATAGAATGCCTGTTGCTATCTGCCACATACCTAACCACCACATCAATAGGGCTCCTGTAAAACAGTCAAAGAACTATAAGCATCAGGCCCTATTTAAGAAGCAATCTCTAGGGAAACCAATAGACAACAAAGGGATACAAAAACAAGGGCACTAGAGGAAATTTTTGCCTCTGAAATCACACGCAGCAGAGAATAAAGAAAACTCTTAGCCACACACTAAAAAATTATTTACCTCTGGTCCATTTACCTGATACATCATATCTGGCTTTCAACAGAAAATTGCAAAGTATGCTAAAAAGCAAAACATAGGCTGAACAGACAAAGCAAGAGTCAGAACCAAACTGAAGGATAACAGATTTGGAAATTATCAGACTGGGAATTTAACTTTGATTAATATGCTAAGAGCCCAAATAGAAAAAGTGGGCAGTATACAAGAACAGCTAAAATAATCAGATTAAAACTTAGAGATTCAAAAGGAAGGGCTAGAAATCACAAACATTTAGTCAAGGAAAAAATTACATTTAGTAGGCTGATCAGCAGGCTGGAAAGAATCGGTGAACTTAAAGGCATGTCAGTAGAAAGTTGAACTAAAAGGCAAACAGAAAAAAAGGAACTGAGGGAGAGTTTCTTAAGCTACAAAAATAATGTCCATTGAAATTGTGTAATTGGCAGGAGGGTGTATGTGTATACTTGTGTGAGTTAATTAAAAAAAAAAAAAAACAACAACAACAACTGTGATGTCCATACAGTTTTGGAGCTTCATTTATCCAGCATGATGTTTTGTGGGAAATTTTACATGCCACTATTTAATACGTTATTTTATTAAAGTCTGCCATTTCCTACCTCCAGCCTTCCATGCTTTCTTAGTCTCTCAGGTGTATTTGTTTATATTTTTTTCTTTCATATAGAGAATGCATTGTCATCTAGTATGGAAATGTGTCTTAATGAGTTTGGTAGGGGGAAATTGTGAATCTCACCAAAATGTTTAATACTAATGTGCATCTCCTGAGACAATCTCCTTTCCATATGTAGGGTTTTTTTTTTTTTTTTTCCTGATGATTTCCTCAAGAGAACTAAAGGACTTTGGAGGAAGTTTAGAGGTTACTTTTTAAGGAAAGAAGAAAAGTGGAAAGGGATATATTAGGGTAAAGGAAGTAAAAGAAAGTTCCAGGATGAGTGTTTTAGGGAGAAAAGGACAGAAAAAATAAGGAAATAATAAGGAAAATGATACTTTCAAAGGCACAAACCCAGGTTTTCATGCCTTTTTATCTCTTCCCTAATTGTATGGTATTGTCACTGGATTCTTAATAGGCCAGGAAAAACTTAACTTGGGAAAAATGGAGGGAACATGTTAGGAGACTTTCTCAGTTCCTTTTTTAATTTTATTGGTATTAATTTTCCTATCTTGTTCCACTTGACCTTTGCAAGACAGAAGGAATACAGACATAGCTCTAAAGTTAGTATGTATGACAACGCTGAAATTAATCACATTTTCTGAGGTAGTAAAAATTCATTTTGAAATAGTGGACTGAATGTGCAGTATATCATAGTGTACTGCTTCCTTGTTTCTTACATTACCTGGGTTTTAAGATGTTCGTCAGTTTGTGTTTACTTTCAAATTGTGTTTCTATAACAACTTATAGATATAAAATTAAACTTGATTTAAAAAAAAAATAAAGTTTGAGCGTTATTAATTCAAAAAAATTATATTTTAAAATATTAACCTTGTGCTTNTTTAAGATGTTCGTCAGTTTGTGTTTACTTTCAAATTGTGTTTCTATAACAACTTATAGATATAAAATTAAACTTGATTTTTTAAACTGGTATGCCTTAAAAATAAAGCTTTTCAACTTTTCATCTTCTTCATCTCTTTTATTCAGTAGAAAGAACATTTGAACACTACCATAGCCCTAGGCATATTATTCATGAATTCCAACTGCTTGAGCTCATGATTAACAAAGAGAAACCTTAACACTGAGTTTTTACTATGATTTCTTTTTGCTGAGATGTTAAAATATAGATCTAAATTAAATTTGATTATATATATACACATGTGTGTATATCTGCTGGCAACCCACTCCAGTGTTCTTGCCTGGAGAATCCCAGGAACGGGGGAGCCTGGTGGGCTGCTGTCTATGGGGTCACACAGAGTTGGACACGACTGAAGTGACTTAGCAGCAGCAGCAGTGTGTATTCTAGGTAAATCTTTTATATATTCTACACATGACATGAAGAGTGAGTCTATAGATGGTAATCGTCAAAAATTTTAAAAATTTATATTGCTGTCTTCTCCAGTATGCACTTGCATCTGTACTAACTTGACTGGAGTTTTATAAAATTGGTTGNGTGTATTCTAGGTAAATCTTTTATATATTCTACACATGACATGAAGAGTGAGTCTATAGATGGTAATCGTCAAAAATTTTAAAAATTTATATTGCTGTCTTCTCCAGTATGCACTTGCATCTGTACTAACTTGACTGGAGTTTTATAAAATTGGTTGTTCAAATTAAAAAAATTTGCTGATCTCTCATTTATTTCATATTCCATTCATTCTAGATTTATTTTTGTTTTTGTTTTTGTTTTCAGTTCAGTTCAGTTGCTCAGTTGTGTCCAACTATTTGCGACCCCATGGACTGCTAGATGCCAGGCACCCTGTCCATCACCAGTTACTGCAGTTTACTCAAACTCATGTCCATTGAGTCAGTGATGCCATCCAACCACCTCATCCTCGGTTGTCCCCTTCTCCTCCCAACTTCAATCTTTCCCAGTCTCAGGGTCTTTTCAAATGACTCAGTTCTTCGCATCAGGTGGCCAAAGTATTGGAGTTCCAGCTTCAACATCAGTCCTTCCAATGAATATTCAGGACTAATTTCCTCNATTTAGGAGATTGTGTCTAATTAGGGAGTGTTGTTATCACTCATTGCATACACCCACCCCTAGCTGACTTGTACCTTGGGTCTTTGAAGGGAAAATCTGGCTCAAGGAATCCCTGGAGAAATTTCCTTGTCAGCAGCCCTGTGTTGATAACAGCTACACTTTGCATGCTAAGTTGTATAATCGTCAAAATGTGGGAGCTGCAAAGAACTGCATGGCATCCTTCCCTCTGATCATAGATAATCTCCTCCTTCATCATCTAAATAGTTGGGTATTTATCCTGTCATTTGTGAATTTCTAAGTAGAGGTCACAGAGCATCCCTTAGTAAAACATGCTGGCGCTGACCAATTCTTTTTGTTACAGTGTTTTTCCTTGAAGCCAATCTAATTTTATCTGAAAGCAATTTATGTCTCTTTGTTCTTGTGTGGTCCAGAGTGGAAATGCGGAATAGTTATTTTTCTTCATTATTTATGGCTGTTATCTCATTTATGATAGCCATTTTTCCAAGTCCTTTTAGTATTTGAATCATTTCTTTTCTTTAAACTATGTCCTTGTATGGTCTGCATTTAGTATTTTTTAACTACAATGTAATTGTCCCTGTTTGGTTTCTTTAGCCTTCTTCAAGTTACTCTGGGTCTGGAAGGCACTTTAGGCATGGCATAATAGTTTGATCATGTCTTTGAGCATCCTTCTTCAACATCAGCATCACAGAAACACAGTCACATTTGTTAATCCATTATGTGCTCATGTGATTTAACTTACTCTGGCCAATTGGTCTTAGTCATCTAACACATTTGAAATTCAGGAAAAATGCACAGTTTAAACACATAATATGCCACCTCATTTCTCAACCATCACTCCTGCAACCATCTAGGAAAAACACAGCCAACATCATTGATAAAGTAGCAAATATTAATTGAGCATTTAACAATTGCTTGACAACGCTAAACATTGTACATGCATTATCTATTTTCATCTTCATAACAACCCTCTGTGATAAGTCCCTAATATGACTTTATCATGAGGACATGAATTTGAGCAAACTGCAGAAGATAATGAAGGACAGAGGAGGCTGATATGCTGCAGTTTTGAGGTTGTAAAGAGTTGGACACAACTTAGTGACTCAACAACAACAACAAAGTATTTTAGGAGCAAAAGGAGATAGAACACAGATGATGAGTGAAGAGGGTATAGAATTGAGGTTTGTGTATGAATGTGTGTATGTGTGTGTACACGTATGTTTGTGTTTGTGTGTGGGTTTCTAGAACCTGTACCCTTACCAATACATTATACATGATATCAAAAGTTAAGAGAATCCTATAATGTTGGCATTGGAGAGGCTCTTTGCATTTCAATAAATCGAGCCCTGCTCTCTCTCTTTACAGAGAATAAAAAAGATGCCTAGTCAGGTTCAATAGGTTTTTAAATCCTTAGAATTTTGGAGCTGAGTTTAGAGGCTAAGTCTAAAGTTATCCCCACTGAATGGCCATTTCATGTGAGGATAATGCATTTGCAACCAATGTAGACATTTGTTAATAACTTAATGCATTATCTTATGACATTTAGGCATGTAACACAAAGCTAAGTACTTTCTACATTTTGTACTTGTCTGTGCAAAACTGCAGTCCCTCACTAGTCTAAGATGGCATCCTAGGAATGGTGAGAGATCAAAGAGAGACTAAAAAGGGGAAACAGGGACCTCTGGTGATCCGGTGGTTGAGAATCCACCTTCCATTGCAGGGGATGTGGGGTCGATTCCTGTTTGGAAAGCTAAGGTCCCAAATGCCACGGGACAACTGAGTCCTCATTCCTCAACTCCCGAGCCTGCATGTTACAACTAAGACTCGATGCAGCCAAATAAATAAATGAAAAAAAAAATTCCAGAATATCAAAAGGGTAAGCAGAGTATTCTTGGAAGAATAGTGAAGATTTCTTTAGGCCAACATTTCCCAAACTGGGTCTGAATGACACTAGCAGATTGGTGCTAAGAGATGTTTCTTAAAACGGGTGCTCTGGTTGGAAGACATATTACAAATTTCATGCAAAAAGATTTCTTTGTTCAGAACCTACCAGTCCTATTGGAATATTAACTTTCATAGAGACTGTCCAATAGGGGATAAAATGCATGGCATTTACTGAACTTGGTTAAACAGGATCATATTACTTAAACAGGATCTAGAGCAATATTGCTGTTGCTGTGTCATCACTAATTTGTGTCCAACTCTTTTGCAACCCTGTGGACTGTAGCCAGCTAGGCTTCTCTGTCCATGGGATTTCTCAGGCAAGAATGCTATACCTATGGCTGATTCATGTTGACATATGGCAGAGGCCAATGTAATATTGTAAAGCAATTATCCTCCAATAAAAAAGTGAGAAAAAGTAAACAAACAATAAAGAATACTGGAGTGGATTGCTCTTTCCTCCTCCAGGGGATCCTCCTACCCAGGGAAGGAACCCATGTTTCCTGCTTGGCAGGTGGGTTCTTTACCACTGAGCCACCAGGGAAGCCTCTTTAAAGGAATGCTAGTGATCCTTCAACTTGGGTATTAGAGAAGACTCTTGAGAGTCCTTTGGACAGCATGGAGATCAAACCAGTCAATCCTAAAGGAAATCAACCCTGAATATTCATTGGAAGGACTGATGCTGAAGCTGAAGGTCCAATACTCTGGCCACCTGATGAGAAGAGCTGCCTCACTGGAAAAGACTGATGCTGGGAAAGATTGAAGGCAGGAGAAGGGGATGATAGAGAATGAGATGGTTGGATGGCATCACCAACTCAATGGATATGAGTTTGAGCAAGCTCTGGGAGATGGTGAAGGATAGGGAAGCTTGACTTGCTGTGGTTGATGGGGTCCGACTGAGCGACTGAGTAACAAATTGGCAAGTGTGGCTTAAGACTTTTAACAGATGCAAACNGTCAGGAGTTAAGCTAAGATCAAAGAGACCATGAGTGTTTTAAGTCCAAAGGCAGAGCTGACCTTGCTTGTATCTAGAAAAAGAGTAACTCCCGAATTCAAAGTAGGCCAAACTGGGAGGGTGAAGACAATATCATACTGGCCTGGATAGGCAGAAGAGCAGGGGTCAGGAAAATTTTCTCAACTCTGAGCTGCTGAGCATGGATGCAAATTCTTCAACTCCAATAACTAATGTGTGTTACTATTGTGCATTAATGTAAATAAGGATATTTCTTTATGTACAAATTTGGAGCTTTACAGAACATAAGAAAAAAGTATAAATTGATAGAGTAGGAATGCTTGTGACCTCCTCTATGCCCATCTGAATAATTATGCTGTTTTCTGAAAAATTAAAATAATAAGCAATTCAAAACATACTTAAATATTTTCAGAATAGCCAGGCCAGAAAACAACGTCAAAAAGCATTTGCTAGAAAGTAAGCGATGTTATTCCAGGGATTTCCTGAGCTCAGCATTTGTTTCACAACAATGCACATTTCCCAAGTGAAAGAGAGACAGCGATGATGTTCAAATCTTGATGGATCATAGAATTACTGTTTTTTGCAGAGTTCAAATATTGAAGACAAAGTATTTGCGAGCAAGGGCTAGAAACCATTTACACAGATGAATATTTAAATTCAGTAAAACCAAAGATATTTCTTNAAAAAAAAAAAAAAAAAAAAACAACAACAACAGAGAGAATCATATTAAAACTGATGATCTAATCTAAAAAATGCCTTTGAGCAATTTCAAGTCTGCCATTCACAGTTGTTTTTTTTTTAACTTACTTTGTATGTACTACTCTCTTACCATATGTTGACTTCCAATAAAAAAGACAACACTTAACTTCAATACAGGATAGATGCTTACAATGAAGAGTCATTTGTTAGGAGTTTTGCTTCTTTAAATTCAAAAATATGGTGTCTAGATCAAAATTTTTACATTGTATCATTATGATACATAGAGGACCTGAGTATCAGTTCAGTTCAGTTCAGTTCAGTTCAGTNACGGAACATGATTTTTTTCTATAGTGTAGTCGTACTTTTCAGAGTGACATTTTGTCTTCTGTTCCTTAAAAAAAAGGAGATACAATTCTGAATGGCTGCAAAAAGGTTTATGCCATTCAGTTGTTACTGCAGAGTTTATTTTTTTATCCAATGAGAAGGAATTTTGCATAATTATCAATTACATTACACAGATATATGGCTACGTAAGAATTCAGGTATTTTATTCAAAGCAAACATCCAGGGCTATTTGAACTCTAAGGTTTGCAACCATTTTATATGCCAGGCAACAATGACAGTATTAGAAATAAGATATTATAATTAATTTTTCTCCTATTTTTCAATTTAACTTGTAGTCTAGAGCACAAAAATTAATATTATTACCAATGTAGCATTTTCAATAAGTCAGAGGTTCAAAAATATTGACAATAAAAATAAACATATGTGCAAAGGACCAATAGGTAAAGAATCCCTCTTCAAATGTATATTTGCAGAATTTGCTGTTTACCTCATGAGAAATAGCTATTTACTAATTTGAGAAGTGTTAAGATCTGTTTAAAGTATAGATAATTTTGTGTGTGTGTGTGTGTTTAGTCACTAAGTCATGTCCAACTCTGCGATCCCTTGAACTGTAGCCCACTAGATTCCTCTGTTTGTGGGTTTTCCAAGGCAAGAATACTGAAGTGGGTTGCCATTTCCTTCTCCATGGATCTTCCTGACCTAGGACACAAACTCACATCGGCTTGGCAGGTGGATTCTTTACCACGGAGTCACTTGTACATTCTATAAAATAAAATAACTGGTCAATCTTTTTTAATCCCCACACAATGGTATTTTGTATCTTAATATTTCTCCCAAATTATAAAAGACACAAAAAACAGTTTTATAAAATGTTATTGAGAAGACATTGTTCTTTCAAGCACAATAATTTAATTTTATTAAATTAATTCCCCTGCTCTGAGCTATTATTCTAAATGAAAGAAGTAAGATTATATACACGTTAGAAGTAGATCATTAATGTTCCCATTTTTTTATGATTTGATACTGCATTTCATGAAATGCATGCAGCTGCATTTGACAGCTGCAATATGTACCGCATGTATATGTAAAAAGCACTGCATTTGCTATCATTTCTTTCACCCTACATGACAGGTTCATTCCACACATCCCCCTTCAACTAGCATAAGTGTTTTTATAAACTGTAAAAAAAAAAATCTGTGAAAATAATTTTAAGAGCTTGAGCATGGTTTCCATGGTGATATAAAACACTTTACTGGTATAGATTTACCATAATATAGGAAAAGTCAGTTGGTGACTTTCATGCACATTATTTATTAGACTTGAATTACCAAGAACTATACTCTCCGCGTTTAATAGGACATGGTTTAATAAGCCCATGTAATTCATGTATCATATCCTTTTGGATACTTTAGTTTTTTTCTGATTTCATCAATATAGTATTGAATTTCTTCAGTAATTAAAGCAAACAATTGAAAGCAATATTAAGCTCGAATCAAAAATTAGTTTCAAAGAACAGTTAATAACTCAGCAACTGGGAGAGGGCATCATAGGTTTTCAAAAAATATTTAAATGAATGAGTGTTACGCAACTCCCTTTAGTAGTGATAGTCTCAGTTCAAAGAAATTTGAAGAGTCTAAATTTAAGCTAAGTGAAATGAGTCTCTGCTCTTCCAGAATAATATGTTGCAAGTAATAATCGATGAATTGCACCAAATAAAGTTTATTTCTCCTAGAGTAACAGCACATATTACTATTTTAATTAAATACATATACAAACTTATACCAACACTTTATATTAATTTTAAAAGGTGAACAGCAGTTTTTAGAAGTAAGCAGGTCTTTGTTGGTTTTGTGTGAAATTAGATGTCTGTATACTAGTTGGGTGAATGAATATTCAAGTGAACCTTTATTAATGATGATTTTATTTTTCTAAAACTTTTTCTTAGAGCAGATTTAAGAAAATTCTAAGAATCTCTTCAAATGAATGAAATTAACTACATTTTAACCTACCTCATTAATTTCTTTGTGAAAATAGCTGGAAATAGCTGAAGTTGTAATTTTATTGCTATAGACTATATCTCCATGAAATACTTTAAAATCTGTAACTCTTTTTCTTTTCCTTTTCCTTCCTCCCTCCCTCACTTTCTTCTTTTCTCCCTCCCTCACTTCCCTTCCTTCTTCCTTTCCTTCCTTCCATCCTTCCATCTAGCAGTTGAATTGTGAAATGTCAGGGAAATTCAGACAAAACTGCTTGGTTTCTATAACTGATGTCTTGAATGTGTGGTAAAAGTATTTCTATTATAGATCTGTTCTATTTGTTATAGAACCATTTAGCAATTGTGTAGAAAAAACACTCCTCTTCTGCTAAGAGATCATTTATAATCCTCATTTCCACCTGTATTCTCGGACATTTCAGCAAATATGCTTGGAGAAAAAGAAAAGAGCACCTAAATTAGTGCAGAATAAATAGTGTCTTACTGTTGCCAGTATCTCAGGAGCTGAGTGACCAGTCTGGTACCACAGGTCAAGTTAAGGAAACAGAAAGGATAAAAGCACACTGTTGCAAATGTATTTTATTGGCTGTGCCAATAAATCAATTCTGAATATTCATTGGAAGAAGTGATGCTGAAGCTAAAACTTCAATACTTTGGCCACCTGACGCAAAGAACTGACTCACTGAAAAATACCCTGATGCTGGAAAAGATTGAAGGTGGGAGGAGAAGGGGATGACAGAGGATGAGATGGTTGGATGGCATCACCAACTCAATGGACATGAGTTTGAGTAAACTCCAGGAGTTGGTGATGGACAGGGAGGCCTGGCGTGCTGCAGTCCATGGCATTGCAAAGAGTCGGACATCCTGAGCAACTGAACTGAACTGATGCCAATAATTCAATAAATATCTTATCAAGAAAAGGTGTGTGGATTGGGACAAGGGCTTCTTTTGGGAAGACACAGGACCCAGCAGTACCCTAATAAACTACTAGGCATCGGGGGTTATGTGTCTGCCAATACTTAGGATATTGAGAAAAAGAAAAGCCATTTTACTGCACAGTTAAATATGTCGTTGAACATGAAAAAGGGATTCTAAAGTCAGAGCGATTAGAACATTACAGGAAAAAGAAATAAGAGACTATCCAGCTTTTTCCTGTATAGAAGTCAAAGGCAGTGGTTTTCAATTGTTAGTTGTTAGCATCATGAGGTAAACTTTAAAATAATACTTATTCCTGAGTTCCACATCAGACCAATTCAGTTACAATTTCTGGAGTGAATCCTTGGAATTAGTCTTTAAAAAGTCTACCTGAATGATTACAGTGTGCAACAAAAGCTACAAACAATTGTAAGGCCACTGGTCAATATCATTTTGATTCATTTTATGGGGTATACACTTGGTCATTAGTAAATGTGATATTATTTATTAGTGCATTTCATCTGGTTTGTTATGCTGTATTGTGTTACTGCATATTATCTGGTTTTTTGAACATCTGAATGGATGAGGGTATATTTGACTCTAAGTAATTAAACTTTATATAATTTGTTGGCTTTGCTGCCCTACTATAACAATTGTATTTAAATGAATTGCAGTGGTCTGATAAAAAGCCTCTTGAGGAAAGTACAAGAGGAGAGTGAAAAAGTTGGCTTAAAGCTCAACATTCAGAAAACAAAGATTATGGCATCCGGTCCCAACACTTCATGGGAAATAGATGGGGAAACAGTGGAAACAGTGGCTGCCTTTATTTTTCGGGGCTCCAAAATCACTGCAGATGGTGATTGCAGCCATGAAATTAAAAGATGCTTACTCCTTGAAAAAAAAGTTATGAGCAACCTAGATAGCATATTCAAAAGCAGAGACATTACTTTGCCGACTAAGGTCCATCTAGTCAANGGGGGCTCCAAAATCACTGCAGATGGTGACTGCAGCCATGAAATTAAAAGACACTTACTCCTTGGAAGAAAAGTTATGACCACCCTAGATAGTATATTCAAAAGCAGAGACATTACTTTGCCGACTAAGGTCCATCTAGTCAAGGCTATGGTTTTTCCAGTAGTCATGTATGGATGTGAGAGTTGGACTGTGAAGAAGGCTGAGCGCCGAAGAATTGATGCTTTTGAACTGTGGTGTTGGAGAAGACTCTTCAGAGTCCCTTGGACTACAAGAAGATCCAACCAGTCCATTCTGAAGGAGATCAGCCCTGGGTGTTCTTTGGAAGGAATGATGCTGAAGCTGAAATTCCAGTACTTTGGCCACCTCATGAGAAGAGTTGACTCATTGGAAAAACTCTGATGCTGGAAGGGATTGAGGGCAGGAGGAGAAGGGACGACAGAGGATGAGATGGCTCGATGGCATCACGGACTCGATGGACGTGAGTCTGAGTGAACTCCGGGAGTTGGTGATGGATAGGGAAGCCTGGCGTGCTGCGATTCATGGGGTCGCAAAGAGTCAGATACGACTGAGCGACTGAACTGAACAGAACTGATAATATGAGTTTCTTATGTATGTCTCAAATTCCAGAGTGAGATTCCTTGGCCTTTAGATTATGTCCCCTTTAAAGGACTCAACATAAGCACTTACTTAAATTGATAAGATGGCAGAGGATGAGACAGAAACTATTGATACTCACACAGACTCCCCTTGGTGGTACCTACGTCTGACAGCATTTTTTTTTTTTTTGTAAACTTTTTGTTTTGTATTGGGGTATAGCCGATTATGTTGTGATAGTTTCAGGCAAACAACGAAGTGGACTCAGCCACACATACATGTATCCATTCTCCCCCAAACTTCCATCCAGGCTGCCACTTAACACTGAGCTATATAGTAGGTCCCTGTTTTCAGCATTCTTAAACAGTAAGCAACCAGGATCTCTTTCAGATCAAAAAGAAAGCTGGAATTCAAGGAGATATTCTGTAAACATCAGTACACACATGTATGGTCTCACTTCCATGTATTACTGTGCCTTGTTCCTCCACTACAGAACGTAAAAATGCGATACCTCTATATAAAGTTAAAAATGTAATTCTGAAGAGATGCAAACATACATTCTAACATGATAGGTTGCTGTAATGTATACATTTCTGTCTACACAAAATAAAGAATTAGACAATACAAGCAAGAACTCATCAAGGTTAAATGAGCTCAACTCCTCCGATTAATACACTGGTCCTGATCTCAGCAAGCACTTTTACCTTGTTTTCACCTTTTTTATTTTGTAGTTTTATGAAAGCTTCTTTTTTATATATAATAATCTCAATAGAAAAATCTTCACCTGCAAATATAAGGTAAATTCTTTTTCACAGCTATAGGCTGTAGTACTGATTTCTCCAGATATCAGTGGAGAATGGAAATTTTGCATGTGTTGTTAATTCCAGATTCTAAGAAAACTGTCCCAAGACCCTGTTGCCATAGCCATGCCATCATCAGTTACACCTAAACAGCTGACACGGTTGTCATGACCAGCAAGAACACCTGCCTGATCTCCTTTGAGTGTGTCCCATACATGACAATTGAAGCCATCATAGCCAGCTAACAGGAGACACCTGCTTTTTGAGAAAGCTACAGAAGTGATCCCACAGATGATATTGTCATGAGAATACGATAATAACTCTTGGTCCGCACGAAGGTCAAAGAGCCGGCAGGTGGCATCATCAGAGCCAGTGGCAAAGGCATATCCATTTGGGAAAAAACTGACAGCATTAATATCCGACACATGCCCAGTGAAAGACTGTCTGCAAATATAAAAGTCAGTCTCTGCCCATATATATATATTTGCATACATACATATATCCTTCTAGATTTTCTGTGCATTAAAGTTATATTTTACATACAAGTGATCATACTGGCTTTCCTGTTCTACAGTTTTTTTCTCAAACGTATGTTAGATATTCTAAAAATTTCAATCTACTTCATTTCTTTTTTTTTTAATTTATTTATTTATTTATTTATTTTTTAATTTGACTTTACAATACTCTATTGGGTTTGCCATACATCGACATGAATCCACCACAGGTGTACACAAGCTCCCAATCCTGAATCCCCCTCCCACCTCCCACCCCACAACGTCTCTCTGGATCTATATTTTCATTTTCATTGGTCGGCTAATATACAATTGATTGGATTAATCATGCTCCAGGAGGTGAATATTTGCATTTTTTTTAATCAATTTTCACTGTTTTAGACAGTGATGAAAAACAACACCAAATTTCATTGCTATTTTAAATCTTTGTCAACAAAGGTCCATCTAGTCAAGGCTATGGTTTTTCCAGTGGTCATGTATGGATGTGAGAGTTGGGCTGTGAAGAAAGCTGAGCACTGAAGAATTGATGCTTTTGAACTGTGGTGTTGGAAAAGACTGTTGAGAGTCCCTTGGACTGCAAGGAGATCCAACCAGTCCATCCTAAAGGAGATCACTGGAAGGAGATCACCTAAAGGTGTTCACTGGAAGGAGTGATGCTGAAGCTGAAACTCCAATACTTTGGCCACCTTGTGCGAAGAGTTGACTCATTGGAAAAGACTCTGATGCTGGGAGGGATTGAGGGCAGGAGGAGAAGGGGACGACAGAGGATGAGATGGCTGGATGGCATCACCGACTCGATGGAAGTGAGTTTGGGTGAACTCCGAGAGTTGGTGATGGACAGGGAGGCCTGGCGTGCTGCGATTCATGGGGTCGCAAAGAGTCAGATACGACTGAGTGAATGAACTGAACTGAACTGAGCATTTGATATTCTTTGATTATGAATAAAGCAGAGCAATTTTTCTCATAGATCAAATGCTTTATTTTCCCATATGTATACTAGCACTTCATCAGATAGGTTTCTATTATAAATTTGGAATCCTTCATACTCACTTCTACATTTTCCCTCTATTCTCCAAAAGAATTATAAAAACAAATTCCCCAGGATCCTTTTTTCCTAACTGTTCTCTAAAAACTAAAATCAGAATTGAAAATTGGACCATTTGGGATTGACTTGTGCTAAACTCTGGGAGTTGGTGATGGACAGGGAGGCCTGGTGTGCTGCAGTCTGTGGGGTCGCAAAGAGTCAGACATGACAGAGACTGAACTGAACTGAACTGAAACGAATCTGCTGTACAGATTTGGTCTTGGTGAACTAACTGACCTGATTTGGTTGGTTTAGGTCAATGGATTACCACCAAATATTTGCAACTGTTCTACTCAACTCAGTCCATATGAAAGTTATAGAAATAATTTTCAAGTAGCTACCATAAACATGAGAAGAAGTTATTCAAATGTATAAGTGATTCAGTACCATTCAGGAACAAAACAGCAGTTTCTATAGTTTCTCTTTGGTGGTCACATTTCTGCTGGTGCCTGTACAAGCTTTGCTTTATCAGTTGATAAGTGAGTGTGGAACCTGGATGCATGCTGCCTTTTAATATTGATCTCCTGTTTTGAAGTGTAGTGAACTTGATCATTCTGAACTTCAGACAGCAAAGACTAGTAACATAAAAGTTGAGGGAAACCAGTCCGGGTGATAATATTATCAAAAAGCCAAAGGATTTCATCAGAGATGGTAATAGTTCTTTAAACTAGCCAAGAGCACAGTTTAGAAATGTGAATCCTAGAAATGTGTTGGTTTAGGATAATTGATATATAGATTTTTAGTATATTAAAGTTTTGCCAAGATGATTCTTTATCTTCTTGATAAATATAACTCCTTTGCTAAGAGGACACTGTCATAATGATAGAAGAGTTTGCACAAGGGTATGTAGAAGCATTCAGTCTGCATATATCAGCATATTCAGTCCTAGGTGGATATCTTGATCATTTAAACACATGGTGAAAAATGAAATGTCTATGTAAATATGACTTGAGTGATTTTCAGGATATGTATTAACCAGAAATCTCATCTGGAAAGGTATATGGGTGTGTGTAACATGGGGTTTTCAGAAATTTTGAGAAACTTCTTTGGTGAGTGTTTCTTAAGATGACGAATATATTATAGTTGGGATTTTGTATCTGACTTACATAGTCTTGACCTGCTTATCTGTGAAGCAGAGTGCATAATCAAAGTCTGTCTTAGAAATGTCAATCCTTTTTGCTTCAGGGATCAAAAAGTCTAGAGGTAAGCAAAATACCAGGATAGTGATTGTTTCTAAAGATTGCTTAGCCAGTCTAAAGAGAGTCATGGATGGAGAAACATAGAATAATGTAAATATAATTCTTTCTCCAATTTCAGATTCCATTTTTGTGCTATTGCTGTTTTATTCTGGATATTTCAGGATAGCCTGTGCAGTCAGATATTGTATTTAAGAATTGAAGAAGCATTAGCTATCTTTAAGTGAATAGAACAGTTTTCATAAATAGAAGTATATTTTATTTATTCTTTTTTTCTTCTAATGAAAATAATTCAGATCATAGCTGACTCTAAATACCAGAATATTATGACATTAAAAAAATCACTTCATTGAGTAATAGAAGCAATTAAGTATAGTCTTGATTTTGGTCAAGTCAAATGAATTATCTTTTTATCTTGATATTCTTGGTGAGTGGAATTTTAAAGTAAAATTAAAAGTGATCATTCTATGAACTCTACTGAGTCTTCATATTTTATTAATCTTATCATAAATAACTAGTCCTTATATTAACCCTTCAAATAAGAATTATTAGCAGTGTTCCACATGTAGGAAAATTCAAGCTTTGAAAGACACAGTTTGTATGAGCTACTAGGTGTCTGAGAGTTTCAGGATGTGAATCCAGTCCTTAAACCATCCAAAGCTTATGCTCAGGAGTAATAGTCATTACCATTACCAATTTTGTAAGAGTATTCATAATTTTAGGACTCTTTTTTCTTAGCATTTTTTTTTTTACCATTCACATAGATATTTGTTAGAATAAAAGAAATAAATATTATCAATTGAGTTTTTTGTTAGTTTTGATTTTAAAAATACTATTTTTGATTTTTTTTACAGTAATGTGAAATCCAAGAACTGGTAGTGATCAGACAGAAAAGTGTCCCCCATCAGTCTTTCCTCGTTTCAAATAACCAAGAAATATCATTCTTTGAAAATTTACATTAGTTCCATTGATAGCACTTGGTAGCAAAGGTGGAAATCACTAAATATGACTTTTATTTGAATAGTGTATTGACTAAAAGATGGAATCGAAATGTTAAGTAACGTATCCTTGATTAACACTAAAATTTAACATTTAAATGTTTCTTGTGAGGACAGCGTTGGAGGACAGCAGAAGTTTTTATCTACTTCCGTGGTATTAAATACCACTGCCATGCTTGAATCTGACCATTTATGCTCTAATATAGCCCAGACTAATGGATCCAGTTGCCTAACTGATGTTTCCACTGAGATTTATCAATATTTTAAAACTTCTTAATGTGAAGTAAACACACATATGGAAGAGTGCCCTCCACCCCAGTAACTATTATCTTAATGTTCAACTGCTGTCCTAACACTTTATAGTAGTTATCAAGATTTTAAATATACATTTATGTATTAGTGATGGATTATTATTAGCTTAATAATAAGCTAATGATTGTTGGCATAAGCTCTGTGTTCCATCACTACAAGCTTTTTTTCAGCATATGTATCAATCATCTAGCAGACTGCCTGATATTTAGTCTAAATAATACATTGAGTAAGGAAGGGACTATGTAAAATACAGCCAATTTGTATTATGTACACAGACCAGTTTGCTGATACATATAGAATTTTCTGACTAATTCAAGGGATAGGGAGAAAGGGAGATTTAATTCTTACTGGTTATTGTACCCACTATTTTTGCCATGCTATGTTGCATGTGGGGCTCTTAGCTCCCCAAGCAGGGATTTAACCCATGCTCCCAGCACTGGAAGCATGTAGTCTTAACCAATGGATCTCTGGGGAAGTCCCTCTGCCCACATTTTCTAATAACAGGATTTAGTTAAATGTCTACATTTTCGTCTGGTCTTTCTGCTATTATTCAACAAAATTAAAAATAGTATTTTCTTTATGTCTAACAGATAAAAAGTCCATGTACAGAGCCTACAGTATTTTTATTTACTTTCTCTTGAATAAAGAATGGAGAGATTTGTAGTTTTAGTTTATGTAACAGCCAGGCAGGCGTGAACATTTTTATAAAAACGACATCAGGCTGGCATCAGAAAATCATTCTTTTAGCATGTGTCATTAGTTGGATCTCTCATCCTTTGCCAGTTTATTTTTCTTTCCTGCTTAACACTTTTGTTCCCTCTCTCCTTTTTACCTGCCCTTCTTTCTTTCTTTTTAATGTCTGCCAAGTCTTTAGGTCTTTCAGGAGCACCCTTGGGGCTTGTTCAGCACTTGTGGCCCTTGGGGCTGATGAGGAATAGAGCAGCATATGGTTGATCAAAACCGTGTTGAAACTACTGGCAGATATCCTATGTGTATAATTACTGTTTAGGGTTTAATTACTTTTTTGGTTTTTCTGTTGAATGGTCCCTATTGTGCCTGATTTATTAGTTACTGGCTTGAACACTTACACAGTAAGCTGCAATTCTATAATTTAGGGGAAAGAACCCTCATGTGCCTATTTGCAAGTTTTTGTAGTTGAAGACTTCCCTTCAAAAAAGGATACTGTAGATAAGTCTTTGAAAAATCACCCAAAATATCCTATGATACTATTACCCAGGCTAAATGTCACTAAAGCAAGTTAACAATAAAACAGCAAAAACAAGCCATACCTTCTGTTCTTTCTGCCTATAGAATCTCTTTACTGAAGAGTGAAACGTTATCACATACTCTATAGTAACATGACTTTGTATGTTTGATTCTGTTCTGTGAATGACCCACAATTGTATGTGAAACCATAGAGAGTAAAATGATTTTTCATATTAATGTTTGAATCTAATAATTCATCAAGAAAATGTACTAAAAATATATTTTATAAACAAATGCTTAAATTTCATCCTTCAGTTCAGTTCAGTTCAGTCACTCAGTCGTGTCCGACTCTTTGCAACCCCATGAATCGTAGCACGCCAGGCCTCCCTGTCCATCACCATCTCCCGGAGTTCACTCAAACTCATGTCCATCGAGTCCGTGATGCCATCCAGCCATCTCATCCTCTGTTGTCCCCTTCTCCTCCTGCCCCCAATCCCTCCTAGCATCAGAGTCTTTTTCCAATGAGTCAATTCTTCGCATGAGGTGGCCAAAGTACTGGAGTTTCAGCTTTAGCGGCATTCCTTCCAATGAACACCTAGGACTGATCTCCTTCAGAATAGACTGGTTGGATCTCCTTGCAGTCCAAGGGATTTTGAAGAGTCTTCTCCAATACCACAGTTCAAAAGCATCAATTCTTTGGTGCTCAGCTTTCTTCACAGTCCAACTCTNAAGAGTTGACTCATTGGAAAAGACTCTGATGCTGGGAGGGATTGGGGCAGGAGGAGAAGGGGACGACAGAGGATGAGATGGCTGGATGGCATCACTGACTCGATGGACGTGAGTCCAAGTGAACTCTGGGAGTTGGTGATGGACAGGGAGGCCTGGCGTGCTGCAATTCATGGTGTCGCAAAGAGTCAGACATGACTGAGCGACTGAACTGAACTGATGATAAATTATAAGCATCATATTTCCAGATTTCCCACAAACTTTCCTCAACTGTTGTAATCTATGGAATCCAGAAAAATAGTTATTTTAGAATGCAGTGTAATTTCTGCCATTGAATAATTCAGCTTCCTTATGAGGGTACCAGGAAGGGGTTACAAATACATTACAAGACACTGATCCCCTCTGTTTTCTTAGAGGCAAAGTCAAGCTTAAGTACCTATAGCTGTCTCATCTTTTATCTCTGTCTGTAAATAACTTCAAATCTCTTTCAAAGTCTGATCAGAGAAGTCTTAGTCAATAGGTACAAAGAGAATGAATTAATTTGCTGCCCTCCTTTACTATTAGTAAGGCCCAAAGAGAAGCTCTCTTATCTAACATCTACCATAGCTGCAACTGCCTAGGGTTCAACTGCCCAGTGAGTATAATGGGCCTGATGAGATGCTAGAAGAGCATCAAGGAACCCAGGAAGCAGTGAGTGCAGGCTGAGCTAAGGCTGGTGGGGAAGGTGAAAGTGGGCTAGTGGGGAGCTGCTGGCAGATACAAATCTTGGCAGCTGCCAACTTTACTCTCACTTCATGCTTATTAAATACATGTGTGTGCATGTTTGCGTGTGTTTGTGTAGGAAAATACACTGTTTTACCTGCACTGGGTTCCCTAGAGAAGTCTCCCATTTCCCTTCAGTTTGCATTAGTTTACCATAAGAATATTACCACTTTCTGCATGCCAAGNATGTTTGCGTGTGTTTGTGTAGGAAAATACACTGTTTTACCTGCACTGGGTTCCCTAGAGAAGTCTCCCATTTCCCTTCAGTTTGCATTAGTTTACCATAAGAATATTACCACTTTCCGCATGCCAAGACAAGAAAAAAAATTGAGAAGCACTAATGAAGTTTAATTTTTAATACATCAGAAGCAATATGGACAACACAAATTGGCACAGTCAAGGTAATAGAGTTACTGTTTTCCTACCCTATAATTTTGAAGAGTATATTTCCAACTTACTTCATCATCTTTCTACTATGAAACCAGTGCATCATTGACTTTTTGGAGGATCAGTAAACTCAGTAGCTTATAGATCTTTGGTTTTAACAGAGATACAGTTTAAATGGAGCTTGTCAAATTCATCTAAAGAAACATACCCTTAAGTATCATATTATAACATATTAATTATATTATATAATGATAGAGTGTATAATAAATTATACAATGGATTGGAAAGAGTTTTCTGGAGTGGTTAGATGTTTGAAGTCAGGAAAGTAAGCAACCAGAAATAAGACACTACTTGTAGTGCTATTCAAAGTTGATTCATTTACTCTCAATGTCATCTAAATTTTAATTGACAAGTATAGAAAATTTTGAACCAACTTTGGGGTAGGCTAATGATCAGTGTTTGTCTTAGAATATTTTTATAATAATCTGTTAAAAAAACAGCTTTAAAAGGATTAACTAAGAACTTCATCAACCTGATTAATTCAATTCAGCTCAACATTTATTGATTGAGTGTCTCTTAAGGGAATAGAACATGAAATGTCCATAAGCCTTGATAACATGATTTTCCAAACATGTTATGAATTGTGTTATACAAAGAGTTGTATAATAGGTAGGACAATGACTTATTTTTCCCAGATAATTCCACTTGTGAGGCAGAAATAAGTCTACAAAAAGTTGAAACCAGATAAAGCCTTTTATTGCCTTCTAAATATATTTGTATTTACATTTTATTTCTTTAGAGAAATTGGCCTATTGTTATTTGTAGACTCTAAGATTTTTTTCAGTTATGTCAGTTGAGACATAGGCCTCCACAAAATGAATATAAGTTTAAGTTTGGCTTTGTACTTTCACTCTTTGTACCTAATTCCCTTCTTCTCTGACTCTTCCAACAATTATGAGCCTACTACCTATGAGACCTTATGGCCAAATCAGCTTTGAGGTAAAGATACACTATTAGTCATATACGCTTTAGCTGGCTTTATAACAACATGCTAGTTTTACCACTGACAATTATATTTTTAAATCTATCTTTACAAATGAAAGTGTCCATATAGATACAGAGAACAAAGAGGTGGTTTCAAGAGGAGATGGAAAAATAGGTGAGAGAGACCAAGAGGTATAAACTTTTAGGTACAGAATAAATGAGTCGTGTGTATGAAATGTAGTGCAGAGAATATATAGTCAATAATAATGCAATGTCTTTGTATAGTAACAAATACTAAATAGACTTATTGTGTTGATCATTTTAAAGTGTATCAGTTCAGTTCAGTAGCTCAGCCGTGTCGGACTCTTTGTGACCCCATGAATCGCAGCACGCCAAGCCTCCCTGTCCATCACCAACTCCCGGAGTTCACTCAGACTCACGTCCATCGAGTCCGTGATGCCATCCAGCCATCTCATC
>SJYV01040264.1:279168-310266 GCA_006410875.1 Neotragus pygmaeus
GGAATCCCCAGGAGAATGTTGGATCCCACCAAAAGATTTCACATCCAAGGTAAAAGGAGAAGCCCTAGTAAGACGGTAGGAGGGGTGAAATCACATTTAGAATCAAACCCCATATGTGTCAGAGATGCTCAGAGGGTTCAAACAAAACCTTGTGCGTGTCAGAAACCAGGAGAAAGGAGGTAATGTATCTTCATTACAGCCTCCAAGTTTGGTCTCAGGTCAAACAACAGGGAAGGAACATAGCCCCACCCATCAACAGAAAATTGGATCAAAGATTTAATGAGCATGGTCCTACTCATCAGAAGAGCACCCAGTTAACCCAACAGTCAGTCTCTCACATCAGGAAGCTTCTATAAGTCTCTTAACCTTAGCCATTAGAGGGTGGACAGAATGAAAACAACAATCACAGAAAACTAATCAAACTGAACACATGGACAACAGCCTTGTATAACTCAATGAAACTATGAACCATGCCGTGTAGGGCCACCCAAGATGGATGGGTCATGGTGGACAGTTCTGACAAAATGTGGTCCACTTGAGAAGGAAATAGCAAACCACTTCAATACTCTTGCTTTGAGAACCCTGTGAACAGAATGAAAAGGCAAAAAGATAGGACATTGAAAGATGAACTCACTAGGTCTGTAGGGGCTCAATATGTTACTGGAGAAGAGTGGAGCAATAACTCCAGAAAGAATGAAGACATGGAGCCACAGAAAAAACAATACCCAGTTGTGGATGTGACTGGTGATGTAAGTAAAGTCTGATGCTGTAAAGACCAATACTGCATAGAAACCTGGAAACTTAAGTCCATGAATCAAGGTAAATGAGAAGTAGTCAAACAGCAGATGGCAAGAGTGAACATCAACATTTTAGGAATCAGTGAACTAAAATGGACTGGAATGGGCAAATTTAATTCAGATGACCAGTATATCTACTACTGTGGGAAAGAATCCCTTAGAAGAAATGGAGTATCCCTCATAGTCAACAAAAGATTCCAAAATGCAGTACTTGGATGCAATCTCAAAAATGACAGAATGATCTCTGTTTGATTCCAAGGCCAACCATCCAATATCACAGTAATCCAAGTCCATCCCCCAACCACTAATGCTGAAGATACCGAAGTTGAATGGTTCTATGAAGACCTACAAGACCTTCTCGAACTAACACCCAAAAAAGATGTCCTTATCATCATAGGGGACAGGAATGCAAGAGTAAGAAGTCAAGAGATAACTAGAGTAACAAGCAAATTTGGCCTTGGAGTACAAAATGAAGCAGGGCAAAAGTTAATGGAGTTTTGCCAAGAGAAAACCCTGGTCATGACAAACAACACAAGAAAAGACTCTACACATGGACATTACCAGATGGTCAAAACCGAAATCACATTGATTATATTCTTTGCAGCCAAAGATAGAGAAGCTCTATACAGGCAGCAAAAACAAGAATGGAAGCTGACTGTAGAACAAACAGATCATGAACACTTTATTGCAAAATTCAAACGTAAATTGAACAAAGTAGGGAAAATGATTAGATCATCCAGGCATGACCTTAATCAAATTCCTTACGATTATACAGTGGAAATGACAAATAGATTCAAGGGATTAGATCTGACAGACAGAGTGCCTGAAGAACTATGGACGGAGGTTAGTGACATTTTACAGGAAGCCTGTGGTCAAGACCATACCCAAGAAAAAGAAATGCAAAAAGGCAANTGGTGGGCTGCCGTCTATGGGGTCGCACAGAGTCGGATACGACTGAAGCTACTTAGCAGCAGCAGCAGCCCTTCTCTGGAGGCTGATGGGTGGGACTCAAAAATCCCAAGCTTCTAATCAGAGCTTGGTCTTTCTGGTGACCCCCATCCATTCAGGAGTCACCCAGGACCCTATTCAGAGTTGTCAATAGAACAAAGGATACTCTGAATACTCTTATCATGTAAAATTTTTACAAGGGTTTTAGAGCCCTGTGTGAAGAATGGATTCAAAGACAATATTAGAACAATAGATTGTCCTAGCATTCTTTTCACTTAAGATGTTACAAGGGCTTCAGGGGTTCTGTGCCAGGAACCAAAGGCAAAAATCAATACATATATATTTTCTATTACCTCATCACCTGGAATATATTTATTGTTTATAAGACAGGTTCACTACCACCCCCCACCCATGTACTTTCAAATCCTACCTTAGAGAAATAAGGGAAAGCATTTTATTGGAATGCTCTCACCTTCTCCAACCCGTATACACTTGCTTTGGGCCCATATCTCCCAGGTTCCCTCTTTATAGGAGGGAAAGGAGAGGCTCTCTTTGTGGAGTCAGTTCCTTCTCCTGTGCTCCAAATCCCAACACATCATTCAGTGTCTGAGACCTTAAGCGTGGATTTTCTCTTTTCTAATCATATCTTCAGTTTCTCCCTTTCTGCCAGATTCTTGCTCATTAGCATGTGTATGTATGTTAAAATATCTCTCATCTTTAAAAACTCTTCACAGATCCAAATCCTCATCCAGTTAGCACTGCTTACAATCTCAAGAAACAAGGTTCTTCTTTTAGTCTCAATTACCCACTTATTTATACCGTTTCTGATTTAATATCAGTAGCTCTCAAACCTTGCTGACTGTTAGGATCATCTTAGGAGCTTTAGAAGAATTCCTAATGACCAAATATCTCCCTCAGAGATTCTGATTTAATGGATGTGTAAGGAGTCTGGGATTCTGCAATTCTTAAATGTCATAAAGTGATTCTGATGTTCAGCCAGGTCTGAGATTCAAAGCTTTAAATTCCATCTTCAGCTAATTTTCCTCCACAGATGTAGCTTTATTTTCTTTGTAACTAATATACGACTGTATTTTAGACTTGGGGAACTTTTGGCATATAGTTATTGGAGTTTTTAGGAAATCTGAAATCTTGAACTAGACCATAAAACACTTGGCATCGTTCAGTGTGAAAACATGAGGAGTGTTTTAGCCATGGAGAGATGGGTCTAGCTGTCTTCTTCATGGATCATGTCCCAAGAGTCCAAACTTGGGCAGTGTTTGGAATTCTACAGTATGGAATACAGCTTGGAAAATTGTGACCTTAGAAAGAAGGAGCCTAAGAGGAAGGGAGAGCTCTAAGAAAGGAAAGAAACAAGATTTCAAGAGAGGAAATTACAGAGAAGAAAAAAATTTAAATATTTTTTCCTCTAAAAGCTTGTTGCCTTTCTCTCTCAGTCCCTTTCTGTTTCTTAGGCTACCACATTATGAAAGGTTGGCAAGCATAGAGGTAAAATGAGGCTGGTATAAACCTTTCTTGGAGCTTTAATCTGATTTCAGCAAGAAATCTGATGGGTTTATAGAGGGGAAAATGAATTACTGTGAATGAGTCTGATACAGTGCTCGACAGAAAGTATGGGTTTGCCTTTCTTGAAGAAATAGCTATGGGTAACTTCTTCTGATGCTCTGGACAGTAAATTTTAAAATTCATAAGATGTATGTCTTCTATACATATCATAGAACAATAAACTTTCCTTTTCCTTTTCCGTGTTCTTGTGAAGGATTGTTTGTCTTAAAGATTTTCACAGAATAAATAGTGGAAGACAGGTAAAGGATTTTCAAAACTATGTATTAGATAACTTCTTTTACTTTAATGTAGTTTAATTACTATTTTGTGTTTGCAACATTGTTTTCCATAAGGCTGACCTTAGTGTCTTGAGAATGCCAGCTAATTCAATGTGTTTACCCTAGTCATATGTTCTCCCTTAAACAGTACAAAACAAAGTCTTCCATGCTGTCTTGTCATTAGGACATAAAATAATTCTGTTTTTTTCAAAATCCAAAATCCTTTTTATTTTAAGAAGTNAGTGTCTTGAGAATGCCAGCTAATTCAATGTGTTTACCCTAGTCATATGTTCTCCCTTAAACAGTACAAAACAAAGTCTTCCATGCTGTCTTGTCATTAGGACATAAAATAATTCTGTTTTTTTCAAAATCCAAAATCCTTTTTATTTTAAGAAGTATAGTTACTAAAAAAACAAAAGTCAGAATTTTTTTTAGGTAAATGTTCTCCCACTAAAAGTTTTTTTCTGGAGAATTATTTTAGACTAAGGACAATGTTTTATTTAAACAGTAAAAGAGATTTTAACAGTTTTTATTTCTTTTTTTATGATGTCAACTTCATTCTATAAATGGTAATGTAACACGATGTTTACCTGTGATACAAAGTTTAATGTATAGATTATTTGACCTTAAATTCAATTGTAGTTAAAATTAATGATTATATATCTTGAAAATTGTGTTCAATTTGAACTTTTCATGTATTTATTTACATTAAAATGCACTTCAAATGTTGTTAAAGTAAATGATTTAGAGCGAATCTCAATAGTCTTAGGAACAGTAAGTACTCTTCCTTGAAAATACTCATGAAAAATTTCATGTCATTCTAGTGTTTAATTTTAGTTTGCTTGTCTAACCCCATCTTAACTAAACGAGGAGTCTAATTTGCTTATTTAATTGTTTAATTATGACTTTGCTGCCAGTTTCTGTGTTGACATGTCTTATAAAATTCTGACTACCAACTGAATTGAAATACATGCCCCATATATTTTAATGTTCTCATGTATTTCTCTGTATTAATGTTTTCTTCAGTTCTTAGCATTTAACTATAAAACATATAATAAGATTTAGAGGAGAGACCGTCATCCTGAGAACACAGTTTTCTCTGTTATTACTCTCTAGTAGGCAGCTGCATGTCAACATTCCTGACCTCAGAAGGCCTCAGCCGTTCTCCTCCTGCTTTATTTCCCTTCTCTTGCTACTCCCCACCCCCACATTTTCTTCTAAATTAAACTGTTCATGAGTATTATTACAACCTTTGAATCCTTCATGGCTTTTTCCATTACACTTTTAATAATATGAATTCTTCCTTTGCAGCAAAATTTTCCCAATTAAGACACAGATACTTTGAAAGGTCTCTAAGCGATCTTCTAAAACAAAGCCTGACTTTAAAGCAGTTTATATTTGCACACGCGGGATATAAATATATTTGTTGTAAGCCAGATTTGCCCAAATGCTGTTCTCATTTCTCAGTATGTAACTTTCCATTTTGCACAAAATAGACAATTTCTAGTAATTTAGGGATCATTCATATGATTTTGAATATCATATGTAGCTATGAACTGTTTTTCAAATATGTTGTTTTAGTTTATGATGGTTGACTATCAACTAATTGAATAAGTGCCTGAGGGCATCCTTCTCCAACAAATACAAGGAGGAAAAAAAAAAAGGAAATAAAAAAGAGGATGTTGACGTTTTATGAACAAGTTATGAATGCATGATTTCAGTACCACTGTGTATAGTAAAACATGAATAGATGCTAAGAATAATTTTATTGTTGTTGTTTTTTATGTTACTGTGTTTTTAAAAGAAATCTGGAGGAACAAGCTAAGGTTATTGTGTGTCTAGTTATAGATCTTCTCTAGTTGTCCTGTTTGCTGATTTTAGGAAGACAAAACCTCTGTAAGCTTTATCTTCATAATCTTTTTGTGACCTATGTGCACCAAACTGAATACTTTCTGCTTATTTTCTAGCTCTCAAGTCACTCTGGTTTCAGTAATAAAACAAAAACTTGAAGCAGAAAACTTATTGGTAGCTTCTTACAAATCTTGGTTGTAAGTTTGACTCAGGTTGTTGTTGCCTTTATTGCTCATGATCCATGAAAAGTCTTTTAAAATGACATATAATATACTTTATTATGTATATTTGAGCCATTCTCTTCTTTCATGCTAATAGTTTACTATTTTGTTTTATTATATGTTAATCCAAAGTATGTTAATAATTTTAATAAAAGTTAAAGTGATGTAAAAATTAGATGAAAAGTCATTGATAGAGTTACATACTAAATTTCATCTTAAGTTTATTTTTTAAACTGGAAATTTACATCAAGCATTTAAAACTTTGGTTAGCTACATACATTATACTGGGAAATATTTTGTACCATACTAAAAAGAGAAAGAATGAGAATATTTAACTTAAAAAATAGTGTTTTACTTCTTTCATTTCAATATTTCTTGTGTTCCACTTCAAAAATATATTATTACTATTATTTAGAAGATCAGACAAAGCATCTTAGACAAAAATTTACAAGTGTTTTGCATTTAAATTAGTAAAAATTAAATTTCATGATTTTTAAAAAGGAAATTCTAGCTATATTCATTTGAAAAAAAATGCATGAAGACTAATGATTTTAAGGTATATCTGATTATAATCTGGGCTGCTGCTGCTGCTGCTGCTGCTGCTGCTGCTGCTAAGTTGCTTCAGTAGTGTCCGACTCTGTGCGACCTCACAGACGGCAGCCCGTTGGGCTCCCCCGTCCCTGGGATTCTCCAGGCAAGAACACTGGAGTGGGTTGCCATTTCCTTCTCCAGTGCATGAAAGTGAAAAGTGAAAGTGAAGTCGCTCAATCATATCTGACTCAGCAACCCCATGGACTGCAGCCTACCAGGCTCCTCCATCCATGGGAGTTTCCAGGCAAGGGTACTGGAGTGGGATGCCATTGCCTTCTCTGGTAATCTGGGCAGGGAATTAGAATTATTTTTGTGATGTAATAAATCACTTATTTTTGTAATCTTCAATATAAAGGAGAATTTTTCTCCTGATATTTATTGTGGACCTAAAAATACCAGTTCTTAGAATGTGACATCACTTGGTTAATTAAAAATATCAGCCATACTTAGCTGTGAGCGTACTATATTTATAATTTGTTTTAATTGAGTATAGTTGATTTATTGTATTAGTTGTGTCCAGTTCTATGCAACCCCATGGACTATGGCCTGCCAGGCTCGTCTGTCTATGGAATTCTCCAGGCAAGAATACTGTAGTGGGTTGCCATTCCCTTCTCAAGGGATCTTCCCAATCCAAGGATAGAACCCAGGTCTCCTGCATTGTAGGCAGATTCTTTACTGTCTGAGACACAAGTTTCAGGGGTACAACATTGTACTACCTTATATAAACTTATTATAAAATATTGACTATATTCCCTGTGCTGTAATATATCTTTTAGCTTATTTTATACTCATTTGTTCAACTTAATCCTCTACCCCTATCTTGCCCCTCCCATCCTTCCTCTCCCCACTGGTAGCTACTCATTTTCTGTAGCTTATTTTCTGTATCTGAGTCAGTTTCATTATATTCATTCATTTTATTTTTCAGATTCCACATATAAGTGTTCAGTTCAGTTCAGTTCAATTCAGTCGCTCAGTCGTGTCCGACTCTTTGTGATCCCATGAATTGCAGCACGCCAGGCCTCCCTGTCTATCACCATCTCCCGGAGTTCACTCAGACTCACGTCCATCGAACCAGTGATGCCAGCCAGCCATCTCATCCTCTGTCGTCCCCTTCTCCTCCTGCCCCCAATCCCTCCCAGCATCAGAGTCTTTTCCAATGAGTCAACTTTTCTCATGAGGTGGCCAAAGCACTGGAGTTTCAGCTTTAGCATCATTCCTTCCAAAGAAATCCCAACTTTCCTTAATAATTGTAAGAATTCAGATTTCCATTGATGGCACAGAAGAATCTCTATCTGAGAATGCATTGTACTTCTGCTACAGCATAAACTCATACTCTGTGATAGGTAGTTGTCTTATTGCATTGTTCCCATAAGAATTTTACTGTGTGTCATTTAGTAACAAGAAAGATAAATTAAGAGTTGTGTTTTTTTTTTAAATGGAATGGTGGGACATGTGAGAAAGTATATGAAAACTTTGATATCATTTCCTGTAGCTTTATTCCTAAGATGTCTTGCGGTTTTTTACTTGTAGCCTTAGGAGAGTCCCGTCTTTAAGCTTTCATGCCTTATCACTGAGGGAGAAAAACATATATTAAGCAACCTTGTTCCCACTCTTTAGACATTTTTGTTGATTATCAGATATTTTATTTCACATTAATATACGAATGCATACAGCTCTGTGGTTCACAGTATTTTCAAGAGGAACAAAGATGAAGTTAAGAAAACAAAAACGGGGGCATGGCTTCTTCCTGAGATACTTATAGGTAAAATGTTCAGTTTTGCAGTTCCTTTCTGTCCCCAAATGCCTTTTTCTTTACTCCATAAAAATATGGACATTCTAACTGAAACACAGTGTATCAAGTGATATCATCAGTCTCAGACAGAAAACAATTAGGCTGGCATAACTTTTGGAGAAGGAAATGGCAACCCACTCCAGTGTTCTTGTCTGGAGAATCCCAAGGACTGGGGAACCTGGTGGGCTGCCGTCTATGGGGTTGCACAGAGTCGGACATGACTGAAGCGACTTAGCAGCAGTAACAGCACCTTTTGAAGAAGAGAAAGAATTTAAAGTCCGCAGTAGTACTTTGTACTCACAAGCAGCATTCAAATGATAAAAGCCTGGGGTGAGCATGGCTGCATGTTACTGATGAGCTCAGCATCACTTTTTAAAGATTCACTGTANACAGCACCTTTTGAAGAAGAGAAAGAATTTAAAGTCCGCAGTAGTACTTTGTACTCACAAGCAGCATTCAAATGATAAAAGCCTGGGGTGAGCATGGCTGCATGTTACTGATGAGCTCAGCATCACTTTTTAAAGATTCACTGTAATTAGGTAAATTTGGCCATTTTGTAACTACAGATTAAATGCTCATCTCACTCCTTCCCCATCCTCACCAACAGAGAAATCTAGAGAGTGAAATATATCAGCTCAAGTCCAGCAACCCTGCTGAGAGAAATATCTTGGAGTTCTCACTGTGAATTAGTAGCATATTTGTACAGAGAAGACAGCAGGCTTTATCACACAAGGTGGGTACTCATTCTATTTCAGATTAACTTGAGTGTTTCTGCGTTATTAGGTACAAATCATCAGTAATTTAAAGTGTCCCACAAACTAACAAGGAAATGAGATCTCTGTGCCTTTAGAAACATCACAATGGCTTATGAAGTTAGATAAGTAAGATTTTAGCGGAGATTCCTGAATATTTTAAACTCTGAGTGCTGCATTTGCTGTTTTTTATGTAGTGAGTGCCTAAGTACCAGACTGTGCATTTACTTAAACATTCAGAATTTATAGAATCTCTTACATGCAGTCAATGCTGTGTTAGGTATTAAGGATATAGCTCTTTGTCAAGATAAGATCAGTTTCTTCAACAACAAAAAAGTAAAATACAGTTGAATGAAAATTGAAAACAAGTAAAATATTTACTTTTTATTTAATGGAAAAGAAAGAACTTAGGACTAACAAAATAGCCAAGAAAAGCAGCTGCAAAAACATTGTCATCAGGGAGAAGGAAAAGTATTACTCACTCTCCCACTTCAGGAAAAAACAGCACTCAGCAGGTGTCAGGGTATTCAATCTGGCCAGACAGTGAGTGCAAAGAGAAAATAAATGGGAACTGTTTAAGTCAAGTTTAAAAAAACTCCAAGAGAATATTTAATTGGAGGCCAAAAGCCTACAGTTCTACATGTATGTAAACAGTGTGTTCAAGCAAACTCCTTCTAATTAATGTATACTTTGAAGACTCACCACTCTTTTGATTTACATAGAGAGAGTAGCTTAATGTATTTCTCTCTGATGGTTAAAATAGCTAACTTTACTTTAGCTATGACATACTTTATTTCTGTATCTTAACTGAAGATCAGAAGGTATTTATAAAGTAATCATCTAGCAATCATCAATAATGAGATAGTAAGTATGATTATGTGAATGGTGTAGTTGGGAGTTCTTTGTCTTTTCCATTATGTCTGTTAACATTCAGAGAGATTATTTGATTGGTAATTTATTATTGGCAGTTTATTTCGAAATGAACATTCTGGAGCCAAGTAAGGCAGATACAGCAGTTAGAAGTTATAGTTTAAAAACTTAACCCTTAATGCAGTTTTATATACTGTACATTTGTTTTATGTCTCCCGTGATTGTGAAATAAAAATCTGCACAATTGTTTAAATGTGATAAAATATAGAGACATACAAAAGTGAAATTAAAGGCCAATTTGGATTCTAGGACGTAGGGTCATTGTGAATTTTTTGGAGAGCTTCCTTGCAGATTTAACCCAACACATACAAGCACTAAAACACTTAAAAACATTCTTGGTATCCATTAGGATATGTAAGATTCATCTGTGAACAGCTTATCCTGGAAGTCTTAGCTCTCTTTACTTTTCTATTTCCCCATTACTGCTGGCAATATTGTGATATCCCAGGCAAGCATTTTTGAAATAGTGTTTTCATATTGTTTTTGTTTTATCTTGTGTGTGTATGTGTGTATTCTTGTCACTTTTTCTTTACACGTAGAAATTTTCAAGCATCTAAAAAATGGAGGAATGGAATGATCTCTTCTAATACTTTTGTGTATGTATGTGTGAATATTGTAAAGTAAACCTTAGTAAACCTTAGTAAAACCTTGTTTTTGTACCCATAAATATTGATACCTCATATAAATATCATTACCAGAGGATTTTGAAAATATAACTCTTATATGTAACAATAAAATACTTTCTTCATGTTAAATCCATACTTTTCCCTAGTCATCTCAGAAATGGCTCTTTACTGTTGGTTTGTTCCAATTTAGGTCCAGATTCCAAACAATACATTGAGTTGGTGTGACCGTCCCTTTTTTCTTGCCATTTATTTGTGTGTGAACTGTGAGAGATGGTTCCAAGTGAGTTGTCCCACTTCTGAATGGGAATCACAGCTGGAAGTGCCATCAACTTCGGTCATTCAGCAAGTTGAGAACACTGTGTGACTGATTATATAGTTAAAACTCATGCACTGCAACTACTTAGAGCTCTGGAGCCCAGGAGCCACAGCTGCTGAGCTCCCACACTGCAACTACTGATGTCATGTAGCTGGAGCCCGTGCTCTGCAACAAGAGGAACCACCGTGAGAAGCCCACACACTGCGGTGAAGAGCAGCCCCCCCTCACTGCACTGAGAGAAAGCCCACGCAGCAGCGAAGACCCAGTGCAACTAAGTAAATGAATAGAAATTTTGAAAAAGATATAGAAGGTTGTGACTTTGCAGTGGGGAAAGATATTCTGATAGAACCATAGAAGTACAAACTATAATGAGAAAAAATACTAGTACATTTGATTGCATCAAAGTCATGGTTTTATTCAAGCCCAAAAAATTTAAATTGGGAGAAGATACCTGCAGCATCCAAGCCAATAAGAGATTGTTATGGAATGTTCTCTCCAAATTATATTGAAACTGAAATTCCCAGTGTGATAGCATTTGGAAGGTAATTGTGTTTAGATTAGGTCTTGAAGCAGGGGGTGCTGCTGATGGGGTTAGTGTTCTCATAAGAAAAGGAAGAGAAGCCAGAGGTGCTCTCTCCACCATGTGAGGACCCAGGGAGAAGGCCTTCACCAGAACTGGGTCTTACTGGCACCCTGATCTTGCACTTGAAAACCTCTAGCACTATGAGAAATGTCTTTTGCTTAAGACACCCAGTCTATAGTATATTGTAATAGTAGCCCATACCGAGGAAGACATGGATAAATCTGAAAAAGTTTTGAGGGCACTAATTTACATTAGCAAGAGAAAACAGGTAACACAGAAGAAAGCGAGGTATATAAATAGGTAGTACACAGAAAATGGCTAACAAATATGTAATGATTGGTGAATGTAAGCTAATCAGTAACGAAAAAATTACAAATTAAAGTAACTGATATACTACTCTATATGGAATATATTTTTAAACATTAGAAAATTGAATTATTAGACGGTTTAGGATATAGGGGATAGAAGTTCTTCTGTAATTTCGATTGATACATAAACTAATAATAGGCTCTCTTGAAGGTAATTTGAAGGTTTTGTGAATTTAAGCATGCTAAAATTCCAGAATATCGCAGTTGTATTCTTAGTGCTTACAGGGAGGAGAATTTCCCAATAGATCTATAGGGGAGTTAGTATAAATACATTTAGAGCATTGTTTGGTGGTCAGTTTAGTTCAGTTGCTCAGACATGTCCGACTCGTCGCGACATCATGAACCGCAGGCACACCAGGCATCCCTGTCTGTCACCTCCTGGAAAGCAGCCAAACCCATCTCCATTGAGTCGGTGATGCCATCCAACCATCTCATCCTCTGTCATCACTTTCTCCTCCTGCCCTCAATCTTTCCCAGCATCAGGCTCTTTTCCAATGAGTCAGCTTTTCGCATCTAGTGGCCAAAGTATTGGAGTTTCAGCTTCAACATCAGTCCTTCCAATGAACATCCAGGACTGATCTCCTTTAGGATGGACTGGTTGGATCGCCTTGCAGTCCAAGGGACTCTCAAGAGTCTTATCCAACACCACAGTTCAAAAGCATCAGTTCTTCTTCGCTCAACTTTNGATCAATGCAAAGAAATAGAGGAAAAGAACAGAATGGAAAAGACTAGAGATCTCTTCAAGAAACTTAGAGATACGAAGGCAATATTTCATGCAAAGAGGGGCTCGATAAAGGACAGAAATGGTCTGGACCTAACAGAAGCAGAATATATCAAGAAGAGGTGGCAAGAATACACAGAAGAACAGTACAAAAAAGATCTTCACGACTTAGATAATCATGATGGTGTGATCACTCAACTAGAGCCAGACATCCTGGAATGTGAAGTCAAGTGGGCCTTAGAAAGCATCACTACGAACAAAGCTAGTGGAGGTGATGGAATTCCAGTTGAGCTGTTTCAAATCCTGGAAGATGATGCTGTGAAAGTGCTGCACTCAATATGCCAGCAAATTTGGAAAACTCAGCAGTGGCCACAGGACTGGAAAAGGTCAGTTTTCATTCCAATCCAAAAGAAAGGAAATGCCAAAGAATGCTCAAACTACTGCACTATTGCACTCATCTCACATGCTAGTAAAGTAATGTTCAAAATTCTCCAAGCCAGCCTTCAACAATATGTGAACCGTGAACTTCCTGATGTTCAAGCTGGTTTTAGAAAAGGCAAAGGAACCAGAGATCAAATTGCCAACATCCCCTGGCAGAATGAAGCAGGGCAAAGACTAGTAGAGTTTTGCCTAGAAAATTCACTGGTCATAGCAAACACCCTCTTTCATACTTCCTCTGCTATGATCGAAAAAGCAAGAGAGTTCCATAAAAACATCTATTTCTGCTTTATTGACTATGCCAAAGCCTTCTACTGTATGGATCACAATCAACTGTTGAAAATTCTGAAAGAGATGGGAATACCAGACCACCTAACCTCCCTATTGAGAAATCTGTATGCAGGTCAGGAAGCAACAGTTAGAACTGTTCATGAAACAACAGACTGGTTCCTAATAGGAAAAGGAGTACGTCAAAGGTGTATATTGTCACTGTGCTTATTTAACTTATATGCAGAGTACCTCATGAGAAACGCTGGACTGGAAGAAACACAAGCTGGAATTTTGAGCATTACTTTACTAGCGTGTGAAATGAGTGCAATTGTGCGGTGGTTCGAGCATTTTTAGCATTGCCTTTCTTTGGAATTGGAATAAAAACTGACCATTTCCAGTCCTGTGGCCACTGCTGAGTTTTCCAAATTTGCTGGCATATTGAGTGCAGCACTTTCACAGCATCATCTTCCAGGATTTGAAATAGCTCAACTAGAATTCCATCACCTCCACTAGCTTTGTTTGTAGTGATGCTTTCTAAGTCCCACTTGACTTAACATTCCAAGATGTCTGGCTTTAGATTAGTGATCACATCATCATGATTATTTGGGTCATGAAGATCTTTTTTGTGCAGTTCTTCTGTGTATTCTTGCCACCTCTTCTTGATATCTTCTGCTTCTGTTAGGTCCATATCATTGCTGTCCTTTATCGAGCCCCTCTTTGCATGAACTGTTCCCTTGGTATCTCTAAGTTTCTTGAAGAGATCTCTAGTCTTTTCCATTCTGTTCTTTTCCTCTATTTCTTTGCATTGATCACTGAAGAAGGCTTTCTTCTCTCTGCTTGCTATTCTTTGGAACTCTGCATTCAGATGCTTATATCTTTCCTTTTCTCCTTTGCTTTTCACCCCTCTTCTTTTCACAGCTATTTGTAAGGCCTACCCAGACAGCCATTTTACCTTTTTCCTTTTCTTTTCCATGGGGATGGTCTTGCTCCCTGTCTCCCGTACAATGTCACGAACCTCATTCCATAGTTCATCAGACACTCTATCTATCAGATCTAGGCCCTTAAATCTATTTCTCACTTCCACTGTATAATCATAAGGAATTTGATGTAGGTCATACCTGAATGGTCTAGCAGTTTTCCCTGCTTTCTTCAATTTCAGTCTGAATTTGGTAATAAGGAGTTCATGATCTGAGCCACAGTCAGCTCCTGGTCTTGTTCTTGTTGACAGTATAGAGCTTCTCCATCTTTGGCTGCATAGAATATAATCAATCTGATTTCGGTATTGACCATCTGGTCATGTCCATGTGTAGAGTCTTCTCTTGTGTTGTTGGAAGAGGGTGTTTGCTATGAACAGTGCATTTTTCTTGGCAAAACTCTATTAGTCTTTGCCCGGCTTCATTCTGCATTCCAAGGGCAAATTTGCCTGTTACTCCAGGTGTTTCTTGATTTCCTACTTTTGCATTCCAGTCGCCTATAATGAAAAGCACATCTTTTTTGGGTGTTAGTTCTAAAAGGTCTTGTAGGTCTTCATAGAACCGTTCAACTTCAGCTTCTTCAGCATTACTGATTGGGGCATAGACTTGGATAACTGTGATATTGAATGGTTTGCCTTGGAAACGAACAGGGATCATTCTGTCGTTTTTGAGATTGCATCCAAGTACTGCATTTCGGACTCTTTTGTTGACCATGATGGCTACTCCATTTCTTCTGAGGGATTCCTGCCCGTAGTAGTATATATAAAGGTCATCTGCGTTAAATTCACCCATTCCAGTCCATTTTAGTTCGCTGATTCCTAGAATTTCGAGGTTCACCCTTGCCATCTCTTGTTTGACCACTTCCAAATTGCCATGATTCATGGACATGACATTCCAGGTTCCTATGCAATACTGCTCTTTACAGCATCATGTGTAGATCATTCCTTTGTGTTGTTAAAAGAGGGTGTTAGCTATGATCACTGCATTCTCTTGGCAAAATTCTATTAGCCATTGCCCTGCTTATTTGATTTATTTTTATATGGATATTTTCATCTTCCAAATTTCTCACAATGTGTACATACTTCTTTTAAAACTAGAAGAACTATCTAATTTATGATATTAAATTCTTCATTGTTTAGTCACTCAGTCATGTCCGATTCTTGCCACCCCATGGACCGTATACGACCACGCTTCTCTGTCCATGCAATTTGCCAGGCAAGAATACTGGAGTAGGTTGCCATTTCTTTCTCAATTAAATACTTAATTATAACCTGAATAACAGTTTGTGAGATTCCTTGCTCAGGTAGGTAAAGCTAGTACAGTTAGAAAAATGACAGGAGAAATATGAAAATTACCCTAAGTATGGAACTGATATTGAGAGCCAATTCTTGCTAATTATATGGCCCAACCATATACAGATATCACCAGACCAAGTGAAAGGAACTTAGGACAGTGGTTTTTCTTAGAGATTTAGATTTGTAAAGGGTTATTTTTCCTGTTGCAGCACATAGTAGTTCTGACACACAGATTATTTTAAATATACTAAAGCTTGTGTTTCAATACCATGAGTGAATGGAATATCAAATTATATATTCTCGGCACCAGATCTCTTAAGGAATTTTCTTGAGTTCTGCTTTCTAAAACTGCTTTTAGAAGTTTTTATCTTATTAATTGCTCTTTTGAAGATAGTATAATACCATATTAATTAATATGAAATTAATCATTTGAGCCTCAACATATGCATCACTACCCCCGGGTTTTATATTCTCTCTCCATTAATATTCACTGTACCTTTTTTGGTTATACTCCAATTCAGTTCAGTTCAGTCACTCAGTCGTGTCCGACTCTTGGTGACTCCATGAACTGCAGCACACACCAGCCCTTCCTGTCGATCACCAACTCCTGCAGTTTACTCAAACTCATGTGTATTGAGTTGGTGATGCCATCCAACCATCTCATCCTCTTTCGTCCCATTCTCCTTCTGCCCTCGATCTTTCCCAGTCAGGGTCTTTTTAAATGAGTCATTTCTTTGCATCAGGTGGCCAAAGTATTGGAGTTTCAGCTTCAGCATCAGTCTACTTAGATGGGAAAATTCTTTATTTGTGTTACTATCTTTGCTGGGGCAGCTGACATTGCCAGAAACCTCTGAAGCCTAGGATTTTTCTCTCTTCCCTGGAGGTGCCTCAGGTCTGTGATGAACTGACGTTATTCTGAGGGACTTAATATCAATGAATACATCTATATGGACAAACCATTTAATATCTCTTTTTAAAACACTTTTTCTCTATTCCAAAGAGTCCTTCCATGTTTAGCTCTACTTCACATTTATAACTTTAAGAGAATCAGAGGTATCAGAAGAAAACTGTGAAAGTAATGGTTAAGTATAAACATGAATTCTGGTTTCAAAAAACAAGAAATGAAAAAAGATTGAATTCAGTGTGGTCAAGTGGTCTACTGAATTTTTGAGGATTATCAGTTGTTGAAACTGAGGATGCTATTATTAACCACATGGGTATCTAGCATTTCTCAGAATTGAAGCAAACTATAAAAGCAGGGTGATCTCTTAAAATTACCTCTCCTACCCTGGGACTTGACATTCTTTTAAAAAGCTTAATTGCTAGAGTTTCAATATGACTTTCCTCTGTCTCCAGATGTTGCTATAGAATGTTTTCTTCTACATTCTACATTATTATTCAGCTCCTTTGCTCTTGGCTTTGTCTGCCTTAGCTAACAAATGAACCCAAGAATGAAACTGATACTGTGAGCAAGAGCCTACTAAATAAGTGGCCCAAGCATTTGCAGACCAAGAGAGAACTTAGGAAAATGGTTTTTCTTAGAGGATTAGATTTACAAAGTGCTGTTTTCTTAGCACATTTGACAATTAGGGCATTAGTGACTCTAATGCACAAATTATTTTTAAAAACTAGAGTTTGTATTCCAATACCATGAAAAAAATCTTGTAGAAGATTTTTGTTGCATAAATGCTACACACTGGGAAGGGCATACTAAAAAAAAAAGTATGGTCCATGGACTCTTACCTGTTAACATTGAAACAGGTACAGACGTTGAGAGTAAGGGTTCAGACATTTTCATGGCAATTTGACATTGTCATGATGTCTGATCATGTGGTTAGTGATGGTCATGTTGAACAAGGTATAAACCATTTAGGGCACTGTTGAGCTTGAGTGTTTAGTCACAGAGAACAGAAATTATATTCCAGTCACATTAGGGCATGTAATAGTTTAAGATTATTGACAAATACCACCTAGTAAAGTACAAAATTTGGAATCCACTCACAACTGTTATTTAAAGATGTAAATTTAATTAAAATGCAGGCTAAATTGTTGAAACTGGCTTCTGATGAAATTTTGAAGATTAATTTGGAAAATAAACAGTATTATTTTAGATGGAAGTTAATAACCTAAGCTTGCTGAACTTGCTTTAAATGCTGTTCACTCCTTGCTATCAGCATGCCTGTGTGAGAATGCTTTCAAATGCAAATGATATTTAACACTTAAAAGTATTTTATATATACATTACTGCACACAAATAGCTTTTTTGGCAATTCAATACAGATTAGAAAAATAAGCAAAAAGCAAGGTTGTCACATAAAATATTTAAATATTTTTATATATGCTGTTTATTCAAATTTTGTGTATAGGTATTTAGTATGGGGAATTACTGTTTCCTATTAACTTTTAAATGCCAAAAAAAATTTTGAGAGTCAGATGATTTTTCACATTAATCACCCATATGTATTAATATATTTTATTTCTATTTTTTAAAATTGGAGTATAGTTCCTTTACTCCAGTTTATAGCCAAGGCTGTGTATTGTCACCCTGCTTATATACAGAATATATCAAGCGAAATGCGAGGCTAGAAGAAGCACAAGCTGGAATCAAGATTGCCAGGAGAAATATCAATCACCTCAGACACGCAGATGACACCATCCTTATGGCAGAAAGCAAAGAAGAACTAAAGAACCTCTTGATGAAAGAAGAGAGTGAAAAAGTTGGCTTAAAACTCAACATTCAAAAAACTAAGATCATGGCATCCAGTCCCATCACTTCATGGCAAATAGATGAGGAAACTGTGACAGACTTTATTTTGGGGGGCTCCAAAATCATTGCAGATGGTGACTGCAGCCATGATATTAAAAGACTCTTGCTTCTTGAAAGAAAAGCTATGATCAACCTAGACAGCATATTAAAAAGCAGAGACATTACTTTGCCAACAAAGGTCCATCTAGTCACAGCTGTGGTTTTTCCAGTAGTCATGTATGGATGTGAGAGTTGGACTGTAAAGCTGAGCGCTGAAGAATTGATGCTTTTGAACTGTGGAGTTCGATAAGACTCTTGAGAGTCCCTTGGACAGCAAGGAGATTCAACCAGAATATCCTAAAAGAAAATCAATCTTGAATATTCATTGGAAGGACTGATGCTGAAGTTGGAACTCCAATACTTTGGCCACCTGATGTGAATGGACTCATTGGAAAAGACCCTGATACTGAGAAAGGCTGAAGGCAGGAGGAGAAGGGGACAACAGAGGATGAGAAGGTTGGATGGCATCACCGACTCAATGGACTTGAGTTTGAGTAAACACAGGAAGGTGGTGATGGACAGGGAACCCTGGGATGCTGCAGTCCATAGGGTCACAAAGATTCAGACATGACTGATGACTGAACTGAATTGAACTGAGTATTACAAAAATGATCTGTTTCTAAAATTTCCCAGAAAACTAGTTTTCATTTACTGCTTGTGTTCTTTTTAACTGTGTAAATTTTAGGATTAAATTTTAAGTTCGACTGAGGTAAAATGAAAAATTAAGTCGCCTTGTGATTTTTCTTTTTAAAAGAGTTCATTGAGTAAACTTTATTTTAGCCCCACACTGGTTATTTTAATTGTAAGAGAAATGACTGTGATGCTGTAAAGGATTTGGCTTTTTAAATAAAGATGACAGCAATCAACAAGTGGCATCTTGAATGCTCTTCATGGCTGAGTGTGCTGAATTTCAATGATGTAAAGTAAAGGCATAACTCCATTCCCAGATTAGTGGGATTTCAGCCTTAGAGGAAGCACAGAGAGAACTGTGGATACAATGTCAGAGGATAATTAGGGAAGTCTGGGATGGAAGTACCCAAGGTGAAGTGGAAAAGCACAGTTGTGCTAAGAATCCAGTGTTGAAGGCAGGAAAGGTATAACTTGCATAGATATAATGGGTAAGTCAAGAACAGGAATGGTTCGAAAGAAAATAACATAGTACTGTAAATTTGAAATATGATGTAAGCCTTAAATGTGAGCTACACACATACTTTTTAATTTTCTAGTAACTATTTTAAAGAGTAAAAAAAGGTGAAGTTCATTAAAAATTTTTGCCAATATATCCCAAATGTTATTATTTTATAATTTTATAAAAATTACAAGTCAGATACTTCATATTTTTCACCAGTCTAAGTCTTCAAAATTTGGTGTGTATTTTTTTTTTTAATCAGTGTGTATTTTTGACTTTTTATCTCATTTCATATTAGCTGCATTTCATGTGTCTACTGACCATTGTATTAGGTTGTTTCTTTGGAAGTGAACAATGAAATTATTTAACTTGTAATTTTAGTAAATTAGAAATTTTGAAGTAGAATGATTTTGGTGTATAAAATATGCCACATCACAAAATTTAAATTTTGCCCATATTGACCTGTTAGGGTAAAGATGGGAATTTCTAGCGCTCATTAAATTCTGAGTAGTCTGAAACCATAGGTGTGTTTATGTTTGTCTGTATAAATAATGGGGTAGAATGATATATGAAAACCAATTTCCTCAATGAATTAAGGTTTTTAGTGTGACAGGGAATAGAAGCTATTTTTCTTCATACATNGCTCATTAAATTCTGAGTAGTCTGAAACCATAGGTGTGTTTATGTTTGTCTGTATAAATAATGGGGTAGAATGATATATGAAAACCAATTTCCTCAATGAATTAAGGTTTTTAGTGTGACAGGGAATAGAAGCTATTTTTCTTCATACATTTTTAGATTATTTAATTTGTTATAATTATTGTGTTTTGAGTGCTTACAAGGATTGGTCACATAAGTTAAATTCGTTACTAGTTTTCATTAGTTTTGATCTGAAAACAAGACAGGAATTTAAGTACAAAAATTAGGGACTTCACGAAAGTCACACAATACTTGGCTGACTGGGCTTCAAAATAGCTTGTTTTGTTTGATCTTTATTCCAGTCATTTAAAAAATGATTGAATGAACAATATTATTGTAATAGAATCAACTTGCTTAATTTAGTCACTGTAACTCATTATATATTTTTGCAATAGGTTTCAATTCTGTTGTAGAATGAAGTGAATTTTGTTCCTAGCTCACATTAAATGCCAGTGAGAATAAAACCAATGAAAAATTTCCATGAAATTCCTCTTTGAACAATAGGTAAAGAACCAAGGGAAATCAGTGCATTGGTTTTTTGTGACTTGAGAATACCTTTCAGTGTACTCTCTCATTTGTTAAATGGTTAATGTGACTTTTTACCTACTGCATGGGACTGACAGACACTAAGGAGTTATAAACCCCACCCCACTCCTACGTTTTTTTCCTGAAACATCCTTTATGGTCCTTGAATAAAAGATAATCTGCAAAATGCTGAAAGCTTTTATTTACTAATTGACTATACTCTGGAGATAAATATCTATAGTAAGTTCTACCATCTGGTACACCTGTTTAAAACAAGAAAGCATCTTATATACAACGGTTTTGACAGACACTCACTTTTAAATGGGCAAGTCAGGTTATCCTCAAAGGTACTGAGTAGGGAAAGCAGTCATGTATTCAAGGACTTGAATTTTCCTTCTTTTAATTTCCCATTTCTCCATAACTGCTTACAATTAGCATTCAACTCTTTCCTAATGCTTTGGAGATTAGAATGTTTGTTATATTCTGCAGTTGTTAGATTGCCTAAGACAGTGAATTTTAACTTTAAATAATCTCAATAAAATTATCACTAAAATGCTAGCACTTATGGTTCTTTGTGCATTTTTACTTGGTAGAATTTATATTCCTTGAAGGAGATTCTGATGTACTTAGAATATAATGGAAACTCCTGTCTCAACTTAGCTCTTAATTATATTAATTTTTATGATTTTTAAATGTATACTCTACACTAGACCTTTTGGAAATAGTGTGCATTGTAGATTAAAAATTGATTATGGAAATTTTCTACAGTAAGGACAGTAAAGAAACACATATTTAAGAGAAATTAGAAGATAGGAAGATCTGAGTTTCAATTTGTATTAATCCCACAATGTAATGCTGAGCTTGTGAAATTTTATTACCGTCATGTGATAAATATGCAGAAGGTATAAAATAGCTTGATTGAAGCTTTCTTTTTACATATTTGCCCCAGGGCTCAGGTTGGTATTTAAAAACATTAAAATCTTTGTGTGACCATTTCAGGCATCTTCACAAGTATTCTTCTGAAAATAAACCTCACTTCTGGACAAAAGAGAAAAACTGAAAGGTGTCATAGAACATTATTACCTGAATTGATTGATTTTTAAATCATGTATTAAAATATTAATGGCTCTACTGACCTAACAAATTTACACTTGCAGATTCAGATGACTTTAAAAATAGAATTTTAAAAGTAGATTCACTCATTTTTGCTTTGTTTTACTCAACAACAATATCATATTTTTGCCATATATATCTTTGAATACATTAAAGAAATAATTTTGTCTTAATACAGATTTTTTAAAATACTTGAAATATTCCATCATTTTCACTAAATAGAATAAAATCCTGAAACACTTTAAGTGAATTGAAAGTTGCTCAGTCGTGTCCAAGTCTTTGTGACCCCATGGACTATAGCCTGCCAGGCTCCTCTTGCCATGGAATTCTCCAGGTCAGAATACTGGAGTGGGTTGCCAGTCCCTTCTCCAGGAGATCTTCCCAACCCAGGGATCAAATCCAGGTTTCCCGCATTACAGATTCTTTTACCATCTGGGTCATTAGGGAAGACCCACAATGCATTAAGATATATTCTAAGTTAATAATTTTATGTAACTTTTTATTAAGAAATAATTTGATCTCTAGAACAATGCTCTGAGCTAAGGAAAATAAATGCATGGTTATTGTCATTTTGTAAATGAGATTTAGGCCCAGGGAGATTAAGTGAATTTTTTAAAGGTCTGAATGGGTCCTCAACTGTTCTGAATATTATATATTATAAAACATTGGTCAAAAATCAATATAAAATTATAGAATGAATAATCCTGTACTTAAAGCATGAGATTAGAGTTTTATATGTGTGTGCATTTTTTCCTAGCAGTGTAAGATTTTTTAGACTGCACACAATGAAAGAGACATATGATACAAGGAAGATATACATTTGAACAAATGTAACAAAGTTTCATAAGTTAAAGTGGCAATAAAAAGCCTTCTAAAATAAAAGCAAAATAATTATGTTCTAACTAATACATAGCATAAAATTGCATGTAGATGATTGACTGGTTTAATCATTCTTTCATGGCAGAGATATTTATTGAGTGCCTACTGTACATTAAAGACCTGTAGTAAAAGCTTGGAACACTAGAGTGAATGTCTTCTAGAAAGTCTTAGAAAGTTGTCTTGTATAGTTGTATACAAGTTGTATAGTCAACTTGTATAGTCTCATAGATCCCATCAATATATAATGAGGATACATACTGACCATTTAAGGGCTTCTCTGGTGGCTCAGACAGAAATGAATCTGCCTGCAATGCAGCTGAGACCCAGGTTTGATCATAGGGTGGGGAAGAACCCCTGGAGAAGAGAATGGCAACCCACTCCTGTATTCTTACCTGGAGAATACCATGGACAGAGGAGCCTGGTGGGCTACAGTCCGTGGTGTTACAAAGAGTCAGCCACGACTGAGTGACTAACACACACCCACCATTTAAATGCTATGTAGTTCCTTCATAATAAAATTTTTTCAACATAATATAAATGTGAATTATGAACAGGGGCATAATAATGATTACAACTGCTATAGTTTGATGTAAAACAAATTGAGTATGTTTGGTGTCATGAAAGAAAAAAACCTTGCCACAACATCAACAAAATATAAACTGGCAAATAATCTACAGAGTGATGAGAAAGAGAAGTTGGAATGAAGATACTTTGTCAGTTCTAATTATCTTAATTTGAAGAACCAAATAGGCTCACCAGATGTTACTACATGAGTTAATTCTGTCTTCAACATTAAAAGTAATTAACTTACATGCTTACACTTGTGCAATTTCTTAGACTGGAATTAAATTCACGTTATGACTTTGTATAATACTGTCTTAAAACAAAGCTCTTATTAGAATAATGTAAATTCCTTGTAAATGAGAAAATTCTGGTTATCTGCTCATAGGCTATCCTCTGAGGAGACTGTCCAGGGTAGAGTTCACCTCTCCCAACGTTTGTGGCAGAGAGTGGGGCTTAGACCTTGCCATCCTGCTTCTGTTTGTGGCAAAATGGCTGCTGCTCATTGGTTCCCTTGACATACTTCCCTTGTCTTATCAATGCCTCCAGCGCCTCATAAAGAGAAAGCATGATAAACTGAGGTGGTGATGTTGTGGCTATATCTTCTACCTGCTGGTCATCTCATTGACTGTAATAATAGCAGCTAACCCTTATTGAAAGTCAGGAAATTGTCTTAATGCTTCACATGTATACCCAGCTTTTTAATCCTTACTTCAAGACTTTTTGTTAAGTTTATTCGAGACCTGTCTTTTACAGATAAGCATCCTGAGGCCCAGGGCAGTCAGTGGACCAGTAAACACCCAGTGATCTGAGATTTGAACCCAGGCTCTCCAGATCAGAAGCTATGCTTATAACAAATCATGACTAGTGGGCAAAAATATTTTATGATTTCAGGTTTTCTATACTCATGTTCATGTTTTTTGACCTAATCTTCCTTAACCCTGACTTTTTAATTCATAAAATATGAAAATGAGTCTGTGTCCTGCTTCTGTTAGGTAGTTAGAGTAGGAAAAAGGAATCGAAAATAAAACTGAGCTGTAACACTGGTCCGCCATTTCAAATTTTTGCTGTGGCAAGACAGAACTGAGGAAATCACACACTCCCCCGACATATCTGGTGCCGTTCCTCAGATTTAACCTGGCTGAAACAACCTTGTCTTGGCTCCTGTGAGGCAGAGGCCAAGCACAGCAGAAGCCCAAATCGGCGAAAGCTCCTGTGGTGAAAGCTGAAGGAGAATGAGAAGAAAACCCAGCGCAGTGGAACTGACAAGAAGCCCAGAGTGCTGGAAACCCAGACACCAAAAACAACTTGGCAGAAAGCTCATGGGGCTCAGTCTCAGATTCCAAGAAACCTCCGATTAAGGTAGGAGGTCCTCACTCCTTTGTTAGCCATGTGGCTAACAAAATCTTAACTCCTTTACAATCTCTTGTTTCTTGTTTCAACTTCAAATTGGTATTTACCAAGAGCATTGCCAATGCCTGAACAACAAAGGCATTTGCCATCTGCCTCTATAGAGACTGAACCCTATGCTGCTGTAGCTGTTGACCTTCAACACACTCTGAGGGAATTCAGGGTGGACTGAGACACTTTTGCTCCAGGGAATCTGGTGGGAGAGGTCTTTAGATAGTTGGATGTTTTCAGGAACAGATTTTATTATCTCAATCCTTACATCTCCTCATTTCTAGAGAAACACTAAATCCCTTCATGGTGACGTCAGATCCTCATAACTAACAAAAAACTTCTGTAAAATGAGTGCTTCATCGTATTGAACTCCCCCTTCACCAAAACTTCATATATTGACTTTCCCCCACTGCCACTTTGGAGCAGTCTCTCAGAGCTATCTGAGATTCTGCCTCCTGGGCTGCAGGCCTCATTTTGCCCCAAATAAAACTGAACTCGCAACTCTCAAGTTGTACATCTTTTTTTTAGTTGACACTTGTTTCCTCGAACTGCCTGCAAACAGGTGTGCAGTGTGGGTACAATTGGGAAACTCTGGCAGGGGCTACTTACTAGCTGTTTCCCAAGAGGGTGGGGGTTATTTTGTCCTTAATCTTCTTTGTGCCAAGGATCAGGCTAAAGAAAACTGAGCACAGGTCAGGTATTTAGCAGATTTTCCAGAAGGTTATGAAGGGGATTCCTTGGCATGTTTTTCCCACTGCTTCTTCCTCCCATCCTCCAGCTCCTCTCTCAGACTATGCCACTGCTTACAAAGTATTGGGCAGGTCATCATCTTTTCATTTCTGAAAGTTGTGCTTGAGATCATTTACCTAAGATTGTGACTCAAACCCACGTGGCAGGGAGTCTGCTATGCTTACTCACTCAGTCATATCCAACTGAGATTTGAGCCCAAAGAGTTGGACACGACTGAGTGACTGAACTGAACTGAAAATCCACAGTGCCTGGTTTTAGGATCTAATGAAGCCCAGGGTCTTGATGTCTCATTGCAAAAAATTAAGAGTTGGATTTGTTCCGGTTCGGAGAGAAGCACATTCTACAGGGTGTGGCCATCTCACAGGGCAAGTGCAGTGGCCATGGAATGTGGTGTGGTTAGTTTGGGCAAGCTGGGTGATTTCCTATGCTAATGAATGGGAGGATCATTCCAAACAATCATTCCAAACCACCCACTCCTTGGTCTTTTGACACTGCCTTGGAACTGTCCTGCCACCTCAGGGTGTGTCATTTAGCTTGCAGATTGAGGATCAGAGTTTAGTTGAATTTGACTTGTCATCTTGGACCCATTTGGTTTTAATCTGTTTATGTTGGGCCCTTGGACTATGTCATTCTTTCAAAAGTTGTGCCCTGCACCCTTCCTGCCTGTATCATGCTCTTTTCCTGAAACCCCTTCCAGGCCCACAATGTTGCCTCTACAATCTTCTGGAGGGACAACCAGAAAATAGTTGGCCTTTGGGAGGGCAATACTGTATGATATCCAATCCCTGTAGATATTCAGGGCTTCATCTTCTGTGTTTCCTATAACATGCACAACAACAGCATCTCTCAGTGGACCCACTAGGGCAGGTGACAGGCACACAGTGCCTGCTAGAGGTCCATCTGTTGGTGGCATCCCTTTAAGGGCAATTGGGCTTCCAGGGATAATGTTTGCCACTTTGGAAGTTAGCCCTGCAGGCCATTTGGGCCCCAAACCTTGCCACCCTTCTCCTAAAGTTATAAACATAACCNCTTTCTTTATAGTCCAACTCTCACATCCATACATGACTACTGGAAAAACCATTGCTTTGACTAGATGGACATTTGCTAGCAATGTAATGTCTCTGTTTTTTAATATGCTGTCTAGCTTGGTCATATTTTTTCTTCCAAAGAGCAAACATCTCTTAACTTCATGAGTGCAGTCACCGTCTATAGTGATTTTGGAGCCCCTCGCCAAAATAAATTCTGTCACTGTTTCCATTATTTCCCTATCTATTTGCCACAGGACCAGATGCCATGATCTTAGCTTTCCGAAAGTTGAGTTTTAAACCAACTTTTTCACTCTCCTCTTTCCTTTTCATCAGGAGGTCCTTTAGTTCTTCTTCACTTTCTGCCATTAGGGTGGTGTCATCTGCATATCTGAGGTTATTGATAGTTCTCCCTGCAATTTTGATTCCAGCTTGTGATTCATCTAGTCCAGCGTTTCTCATGATGTACTCTGCATATGAGTTAAATAAGCAGGGTGACAATATACAGTCTGGACATACTCCTTTTCCTATTTGGAACCAGTCTGTTGTTCCATATCCAGTTCCAACTGTTGCTTCCTGGCCTGCATACAGATTTCTCAGGAGGCAGGTCAGGTGGTCTGGTATTCCTATTTTTTTAGAATTTTCCACAGTTTGTCATGAACCACACAGTTAAAGGCTTTGGCATAGTCAATAAAGCAGAAGTAGCTATTTTTTCTGGAACTCTTTGCTTTTTCTATGACCCGTATTTTTTGAACAGAATAAATAGCCATTAATAAATACTATTACTCATGAAAATGATATAAATAATAAAGTTATCACTTTATAATGGGCAAAAGAGAAACTATTCTATAAATTAGCTAGCTATGGAAGTAAAATTGTCAGTTTACAAAATAAATTAAAATAAATTCTAGATGTTAAATGTAAATAGTGTTAAATATAAAGTAAACAAACAGAGAAATATTAAAGCACGTTCCTGAAATATAATCCATGTGTGCCAAAGTCTCATTTGAAAGCTGAAAGAATGTTTCAGTTCAGTTCAGTTCAGTCGCTCAGTCGTGTCCTACTCTTTACAACCCCATGGATCACAGCACGCCAGGCCTCCCTGTCCATCACCATCTCCCGGAGTTCACTCAAACTCACGTCCCTCGAGTCGGTGATGCCATCCAGCTATCTCATCCTCTGTCATCCCCTTTTCCTCCTGCCCCCAATTCCTCCCAGTATCAGAATCTTTTCCAATGAGTCAACTCTTCGCATGAAGTGGCCAAAGTACTGGAGTTTCAGCTTTAGCANGCAATCTTGATTCCAGCTTGTGGTTCATCCAGGCCAGTATTATGCATGATGTACTCTGCATGTAAGCTAAATAAGCAGGGTGACAATATACGACCTTGACGTACTCCTTTCCTGATTTGGAACCAGTCTATTGCTCCATGTCTGGTTCTAACTCTTGCTTCTTGACTTGCATATAGATTCCTCAGGAGGCACATCAGATGGTCTGGTATTCCCTTCTCTTTATGAATTTTCCATAATTTGTGGTGATCCACAAAGTCAAAGGCTTTCGTATAGTCAATAAAGCAGAAGTAGATGTTTTTCTGGAACTCTCTTGCTTTTTCAATGATCCAAGGATGTTGGCAATTTGATCTCTGGTTTCTCTGCCTTGTCTGCATCCAGATTGAACATCTGGAAGTTCATGATTCATATACTGTTGAAGACTGGCTTGGAGGATTTTTAGCATTACTTTGCTAATGTGTGAGATGAATGCAATTGTGCGGTAGTTTGAGCATTCTTTGGCATTGCTGTTCTTTGGGATTGGAATGAAAACTGACCTTTTCCAGTCCTGTGGCCACTGCTGAGTTTTCCAAATTTGCTGGCATATTGAGTGCAGCACTTTCACAGCATCATCTTTTAGGATTTGAAATAGCTCAAATGGAATTCCATCACTTCCACTAGCTTTGTTTCCACTAGTGATGCTTCCTAAGGCCCACTTGACTTCGCATTCCAGGATGTCTGGCTCTAGGTGAGTAATCATACCATCGTGATTATCTGGGTCGTGAAGATCTTTTTCGTACAATTCTCCTGTGTATTCTTGCTACCTCTTCTTAATATCTTTGACTTCTGTTAGATCCCTACCATTTCTTTCCTTATGTTCCCATCTTTGCATGAAATGGCTCATGAAGATCTTATTGTACTTACTAATTCCTACAATCAATGTTGTCCCCTTGTAGGCAACATTGTTCCACCCCTCTTGTTATTAAAATACACTAATGCCCCGAACAGGACCAGATAACCCATTTTCTTTTTCATTACTTCTGTTACTATCTGAAGTTGTTCTATGACAATGAAATGTTTACCATTGGAAACACTCTAAACTGCTCTTATGGAGGACTATGGGAAGAAATCAGTGACTTACATTCCCTCAGAGCAAGAAGAAGATAAGGCTTATGGCTACTTCACCAGGTTCCCTGTCTCAGGGCACAGGCTTGGATTGGTTTACATCATGATATCTGTTCCCCTCCATGGTGGGCAACCCAGCAATGAGTTGATTACAACCCCTTAATCCTACCCAGCACTGGTTATGCTTCAGACCTTAGAGACACCCAATTCCAGTCTGAGGGTCCCAGGAGGTCGACCTGCCTTGACCTACCTAGGGATCTGGTCCATGGAACGTTGTCACGCCTCAACATGCTCAAGGATCTGCCAGTCCAGGGGTCCTGGGAGGTCAACATATCTAGACCTGCCCAGAGACTCAGTTCTCAGGAGGCTGACGTGCTTCGACCTGCCCAGGGATTCGATCTACAAGAGGCTGTCATGCCTTAACCTGCCTGGGGATCTGCTCCCTGACCCAGGTGAAGCCTGGCTCTCAGGTTGCAGCAATACTGGATAGGTTAAACTTCAGAAAGACTCACCTCCAAGGAAGTCCACCCATAAAAATGGAAGGAGGCTTTTTTTTTTCCTTTTTTCTTTTCCTCCCTTTCATCACTGTCTTTCAGATGGGAAATAACCAATCCATTTCCTGACAGATGCCCTTGAGATGCATCCTTGATAACTGGAGGCTGTTTGATCCTCTAACTCTAAGGAGAAGTCATTTAAAATTCTTTTGTGCCACTGCATGGCCATGATATCCTCTGGGTTGCAAGGAACACTGGCCTGAGGATGTTTAAAGTACAATACTAGCTATTCTTATTCTTCAAAACACAAAGGAAATGGACAGAGATCCCCTATGTCCAAATTTTCTTCCAGCTAAGAGATATGAAGGAACTCTGTCTTTGGTATGGGATTGGTGTATGCCTTAAAAGTGAGCCTACTATGCAAATAGTGTCAGGCACAGACAACCAAGAGAAGGAGGCCCCCTGAGAAGGCTCAGTTCCCATGGCTTCAAGTCACCTGGTGCTCCCTCCTTGTATCCAAATGTACCCCCATATCTGGAGCACCCCTCCACAAATGCCAACTTCGGTATGTCCCTTAGTTGGAACTGGAGGAGAAATCAGACCAACTTGGATCCATAAGCCCTTCTCTTTCTTAGAACTAAGATCCAACAAGACCTTGGAAGCTATACAGGTGACCCAGGAAAATATACAGATACATTCCAACACATTGCCTTGGCCTTTGATTTGATGTAGAAGGACATCATGGTCATATTTAGTCAAACTTTATCTGACCCCGAGTATGCTAGGATCTTAAAGGAAGCTCAAATGTATGCTATGGGGCTTCACATGTCAAGCGATAAATACCTAGTGATGGAAACTGTGGTCCCCTCCTCAGATCCTAATTGAAATTATAATGACCCTGAGCACATCTGGGAAAGGGATCATTTTCTGATCTCTGTAAAGGAAGGACTAAAAGGAGCCCTGAAAAAAGTAATCAGCTGTGCCCAAGTCTCAACAATAATTCAGGAGCCCAGTGAGAGCCCCATTGCCTTTCTGGCAAGGTTAAAAGAGGCCTCCAAAAGTTTACCAATCTGGACTTAGACTCTTATGAGGGACAGGTGATTTTAAAGGACAAATTCCTGTTCCAATGTGCATCAGACATCAGGATAAAGTTACAACAGCTACAGCAACAGGGCCCTGCTGCCTCTTTAGGTGGTCCAGACAGCCACCAATACCTTTTATAACAGAGAACAGGAGAGGGAGGCAAGGCCCAGAAAAGGGAGAAAAGGAAACAGATATTCCCAGGTGCTGGCTGCCCTCCAGGGAAGCCCTATGGCAAACCCCGAGTCCTTGAAGGACAAGGCACGAGGCAGATGCCTAATCTGTTCACAGGCTGGACATTGGGCCTAAGAGTATTCAAACCGTGACAAGTCTCCTGAAATGACTTGCTACAAATGCCATCAATTGGGACATTGTGCAGCACTCTGCCCTAGGGACCCAAGAGCCTCAAGGTCAAGCTCCAAGCCTTCCCTCACAATTGTTCAACAGGTGGTCGCCTCTTATCTCACTTGCCAATTTAACAACCCCCAAGGAGCTTGAAGATCCCAGTTGGCCCCGCCCACCCAGCATCATGGAAACTACCCAGTAGAGTACTGGCAGATGGATTTGACCCAGATGCCAGTTTCTCAAGGGTATAAATATGTATTAGTCATGATAGCTATATTCACAGGATGGATTAAAGGTTTTCCCACCTGGACTGAGAAGGCTGAGGAGGTAGTAAAAAAACCGCTCCATGAAATCATTCCAAGATTTGTTCAGCCTCAGTTCAGTTCAGTCACTCAGTCGTGTCTGACTCTTTGAGACCACATGAATTGCAGCACGCCAGGCCTCCCTGTCCATCACCATCTCCCAGAGTTCACTCAGACTCACGTCCATCGAGTCCGTGATGCCATCCAGCCATCTCATCCTCGGTCGGCCCCTTCTCCTCCTGCCCCCAATCCCTCCCAGCATCAGAGTCTTTTCCAATGAGTCA
>SJYV01040267.1:0-10944 GCA_006410875.1 Neotragus pygmaeus
TACGTGAACCATGAACTTCCAGATGTTTAAGCTGGTTTTAGAAAAGGCAGAGGAACCAGAGATCAAATTCCCAATATCTGCTGGATCATCAAAAAAGCAAGAGAGTTCCAGAAAAAAATCTATTTCTGCATTATTGACTATGCCAGAGCCTTTGACTGTGTGGATCACAATGGTACATTACCTAATTCTCAGGTCTCATTCAAGTTCCAGCAATGTCTCAAAGTCAAAAGAACACAAAACAAAATTATACATTCTATGTAGTTATCGTATGTGTTAGGGCTCCTTCATTCTGGAAGAGTTTCTCAGTCTTTGACTACAGTATTTTAAGATTGCAGGCTATTTATTTTGTGCAATAACCCTTAATGCATATTTCTTTGGCATTGCTTCATATTTGGTTTCATCTTACTCCACTCTGCCAAGAATATCACTGAAGTAACGCCTGCTATTGTGCCATATATGAGGTAGCATAGATTTTCTGTTTATACCATTGCTGAAGTCTAGTTTATTGATGTGGGCTCTGCTAAGTTTTTGCACTGTGAAATTATTTTAACAAAGTTATAATGAAAATACAATGTATCAAAATCTGGCAAGCAGCTGAAGTTTATAGAGAAGTATATAGCTTTAGGTGCTTATATACAAAAGCGAAACAGTCTATATCAATGCAATTAAGATGCTTAAAAAGGGAGGGGCAAATTATACTCAATGTAAGTAAAATGATAGAATAAGAAATCAATGAAATAGAAAAAGACAACTAAATAATTACTGAAACCAAAATGCTGAAATGACTAGTACATCTCTGCTTAGACTGATTAAGAATAAAGAGAAAGCACATAGTCAAAATTGAGATTGAGAGTGGGAACATCAAAACTGACCCTATGGACATTAAAAAGAAACTAATAATAATATGAACTACTTTCTCCAATACATTCAACCATTTAAATGAAATAAACAAATACCTTGAAAGACATATTGCCAAAGCTGTCAAAAGAACAACTAGAAATTCTTAAAACTTCTGTGTCTATTAAAGAAATTGAATTTGAAATTAAAACCTTTCCCATAAAGAAAACTCCAGGCCCAGAATTCTGCAATAAATTTCATTAAATATTTAAGGAAGAAGTAATACCAAGCCTACACAAATTCCTTCCAAAAATGAAGGAAGAGAAAACATTGCCAGCCTAGCATCACCCTGATACTAACACGTGACAAAGACATTACAGGAACAGAAACCTACAAGCCATTTTCTCTTATGTATATAGATGTAAAAATCCTCACCAATGTATTAGCACCACACTATGGGGAAGACCATGTGGTTATCTCAATAGATGCAAAAATAGCATCTGGAAATACTCAGTTCTTCAGGATTCAACATTATTTAACAAATTTCTCCATTCTTTCTGGCCAGAACTTGACTATGTCATTCCCTTGTGTGAGTTCAGTTTACCCCTTCCTTATGGTTCTTTGCCCTGTTCATGGAGGTCTTTTAATGTTTGCTCTGTTAGTATTCAGTAATGAACTCAAGGAGACCCCTAGGCAAATAGGTGGACTCTTTCTCTTCCTGTCTCCTCTGGTCTCTCCCTGCCTGCATAACTTACAGCTAACCCAGCCTAGTCTTGGCCTCATCTCCAAGGACCTCTTGCACTGGCTGTGGCAGAAAACTGGGAAAATGGCAGCCTCACATCTCTTGGAGATCCACAGCCTTCCCAACACTGGCCAATGTCTTAAAACAGCTATTTTATTGATTTTCCCCAGGTTCCTGTTTTTTTCACTCTGGCGTGTTCAGAAGTTAGATTCTCAGCAAGGGATTTTGAAGGTGGCCTCACAATGACAGCTGAGAAGGTTCATGAGAACTTGGTTACTGGTTCCTTTGGAACACAGAAGGAACACAGTCTCTCTTCTTAGTAAAGGAAGAAGAGGGAGCTTTTAAAATGCCAAGCATCTGAGTTGGCTGCCTGGAGGGAAAATGCTGGATAGTGACTGAGGGACTCATAAGGATTGTTCAAATGGATAGAAGAACAGACTCTGACCTGAGAGGGATGTCCATCTCAGAGAGGACCACTTGGGATGTGCCCATGGCTATGAGAGGAGAAGCTGTTGGAATGGATGAAACTGCCAGGGAGACAGAAGAGAGAAGGGAACGGTAAAGAGGGCAGAGGACAGGATTTGGGAAGAACTTTCACTGTACTGAGGTAGAAGCCAGAGAAGATGCAGAGGATATAATTTAGTGAAGGAATTTAAGGGAGGGGCCATTAAAAGCTGTATCTGGCACTGAACAGGTCATCTGCTGAAAGATTTCCAGTAAGTGATGGGGCTTGATCACAGTGGGCTTGATCATAGGGAGTGGGTTTTGAGGAAGTGGAGGCAGGGACAGAGAAGGTAAGGGAAGAAAAGTGATCTTGGGGCAGCTGGAAGATGCTGAGTAGGTGTCCTTCATTTACGGGAGACCTAAGCAGATAGAGTCATTGTTCCTGAAGTTCTGTGTTAAATTTAACTTGTTGGTAGTGTGGGTGTTTGGATAATAGAAATTCCATGTTCATTTATTCCTGAACAAGTGTTCCTTGCTTTATTGCCCTTTGTGTATAGTGCATTTTTTTTAAACAAGTTGAAGGTTTGTGGCAATCCTGTGTTGAGCAAGTCTATCAACACCATTTTTCTCACATTTGCTCACATCATGTCTCTGTATCACATTTTGGTAATTCTTGCAGTATTTCAAACTCTGTCCAATTATGACTGTATTTGTTATGGTGATCCGTGACCTGTGATCTTTAATGCTACTATTGTGATTATTTTTTGGTGCCACAAATGGTGCCCATAAAAAATGGCTAGCTTAATCAACAAATATGATGCGTGTTTTGACTGCTCCATTGGACAGCCCTCCCTCCATCTCTCTCCTTCTCCTTGGGCCTTACAAAGGTCCGGATGACATTAATATTGAAATCAGTTCAATCAGTAACACTACAATGGCTCTAGATGTTGAAATGGAAGAAAGAATTGCACATTTTCACTTTCAATCAAAAGCTGGAAATGTTTAAGCTTGGTGAGGAAGGTAGGTTGAAAGCTAAGATGAGCAGAAAGCTAGACAGTTTGTACTGAATAGTTAGCCAAGCTATGAATGCAAGGGAAAAATTCTTGGATGAAATTAAAAGTGCTATTCCAGTTACAAATGATAAGAAAGCAAAATCATCTTCCTGATGATGCGTAGGAAATTTGAGTTAGCTGGATAGTAGATGAAACTACTCACAACATTCCCGTCAGCCAGAACCTCATCTTTAATCTTCTTAAATTCTATGAAGGCTTAACAGGTGAAGAAGTTGCAGAAGAAAATTTTGAAGTTAGCAGAGATTGGTTCATGAGTTTCAAGGAAAGAAGCTATCTCCGTTAGTATAAAAGGATAAAGTAAAGCAGCAAGTGTTGCTTTAGAAGTTGAAGCAGTTTGTCCAGATGATCTAGTTAAGATCATTCATGAAGGTTGCTACATTAAATAGCAGATTTTCAGTGTAGAGGACACAATTTTCTATTGGAAGAAGATGCTATCTAGGACTTTCATAGCTGGAGAGAAGTCAATGCCTGGCTTCAAAACTTCAGAGCCCAGGCTGACTCTCTCATTAGGGACTAAAGCAGTTGTTGACTTTAAGCTGAAGCCAATGCTCAACTTAAAAATCCTATGACCCTTAACTATACTAAATCCTCCCTATCTTGTTCTATAAATGGAACAGCAAACACCTGATGACAACATATCTGTTTACAACATGGTTTAGTGAATATTTTAAGACTTGTTGTGATCTACTGCTCAGGAAAAAAGATCCCTTTCAAAAACTTAAGTGCCTTGACAATGCACTTGGTTACTGAAGAGCTCTGATGGAGATGGACCAGAAGATTTATCTTCCTATGCCTGCTGACACAACATCCATTCTGCAGCACATGTATCAAAGAGTCATTTCAACTTTCAAGTCTAATTATTTAAGTTATATATATAGTTTAAGGCTATAGCTGTCACAGTGATCCCTTTGATGGATCTAGGCAAAGTAAGTCAAAACTTTCTGGAACATTTGTGATTCATGGAAAGAGGTTAAAATATTAGCATTATTATGATGCAGATGGCCTTATTTACAAAACAGAATCAGAATCATGGACATAGAAAACAAACTGGTTACTGCCGGGGTCCAGCACCAGTGGATCCAGGGTAATTCGAAGTAGGGACAGAGTCAGCATCCTAGGAATTAATTGCTTAAGTAAAGATATGGAAGGAGACTAGAAAGAAATAGTGTGGTAGGAAAATACTAGTGGAGAAAAAGATGCTGAATAACTTGGTTTACGTGGGATACCAATAAAGCTTCGAGACAAGAAGCTTGCACCACCTACATACGCCACCAGTGCCACTTGAATAGCGGAGGGTGCCTGTCCTTGGGCTCCGTCTTGCATGGATCTTAAAAGCCAGGGCAAAATTAGCAGGCTTGATGAGCACCCATGCTCCAGATGGGAATTCAGCCAGAAAAACAGAGAACAAGAAAGAATGACACGGGGGAATTAGTCTTTCCAGAAACTGATCCGTTTTCTTTATTTTCAGGTTTGCTTATATACCTTTTTTTACACATAGAGACAAATGGAAATGTTAAAGTCACACGGGAGTCAGCAGTCCTGACCTTTATCAAAATCAGGTGCTTCATATAAATGTATACAAAAAGGTCTTAGGGGTTTTACATCATCTTCAGGCCAGGGGACCTACTAACATTTTATGTTCCTTTCTTTCTGATAACGGTCAGTCAACCAAAAAACTTATTTTCCAGGGGTGATTTTTCTTAAACCAGGCACCACCCTCCAAAGGTACCAGGGGTGATTTTTCTTAAACCAGGCACCACCCTCCAAAGGTACCAGATAAAGTTGCATTCCTATAGGGTGAGGGTGTAGTGGGTACAATTAAGAAAGGAATTTACTTAGCCTAAGGTTAACATGATTAATCTTAAAGGTTAATACTTATTTCTTCTACATGCTAGTTATATTCATTATAAGGTCAGGGAATATGGAGACTTAGCAGCAAATGTTGGCCCAACAAATGAAAAACCCTTCACCAATATAATTCCTAATCAACCCACTATACTAATAATTTCTAACTTCCTAAAAGAATCTGCCTTTAGTAAGTCTAAAACATCTCGTGCCTCTCACAGTTGGGAGGCTGTAAACCAATCACATGTGGCCAGACGAACCTGTACAGGCAGGCTAGATAACCTTCAGAGGAGTTCGTAAGTTGAAACACTCTTGTTGAGCCCAGGAATTTTTATTATCTGGAGCTGTAGGTTAACTCCTTCTCCGAGAGAGGTGATGGGGGAGAGCCCCCCATAAAGTCAGAGGTGTAGGTGAGAGCATAAAGCAGTAAAGTAGGCAGACTCTGGTTTTGAGGGTAGATGCTCAGGAACAGGGGAGTTCCTGAGGCTCGATCCCACCTTTGCATATGCCAAAGCCTCCTTCCTCATGACCTTTGCCATGGGCAGAGTTCTTCACGCTGGCTCCCAGCAGGTTTCCAAAGGGAAAATGGAGGGGGAGGGATGTATTAAGAGTTAACTTTTGGCATTGGAAGATGGTGGAGAACTAGGTGGACGTGGAGTACATCTCTCTCCATGGATACTCAGAAATACACCTTTAGACACAGAAGTGCATTCAGAACACCAGCTGAGAACAGACAGGAGTATCTGACATAGAACCATGCAAAACTTGGTAAGATGAAGGAACTAGGGGGAAAAACAGGAGTATTAGTAGGATTGGACCTGCCCTTGTGTGTGGAGGAAGTGAAACAGGGGTCCAATCCCCACAGCAGAGCAATTGTCTGAGTCAGAGGAGAAACATTTAAGGGTGAGAGTGCAAGAGCTGATCTGTGGCCACCTAAATGGAATGAGAATCAGACAGTCCTTGCCACAGCCATACATCCCTTACAGGAATGCTGGTCTCCTGGAAGGCACAAGAGACGGATGGAGGGGATGTGAGGGATGAGATCGTGGGGGGAAATGCCTATGGAGGAAAACTAAGCAGCCATGGGAATGAGGTGATACTGCTGAGTCACGCGTAGAGAGTGGGGCCATCACCATAGCCTCTCTTTCTCCACACACCAGCATTGGAAGCTGAACAATAGAGACGCTGGCCCATCAAATGCCTGGCACACTGAACTACAGAGTAGGACCACACCCAGAGTGCCCCTTTCAGTGACTGATGCACAGATCTATGATGTAGGATTCCAGCCAGGGGGGGGCCCTCAATGTACCTGACGTGCCGAAAAACAGAGAAGGACCCCAGGTAGGGGAGCCGTGCCTGAACTGGCGGAGCTATGGAGAAAGACTGGCCAAAGAGGCTTTCTGATCACCAGCTACAAGAGGCTTGAAAAAAGACTCTGATAGGGTCATAACTCCTGCGATGGAGGCGGTCTGTGTCCCAACAATTTGGCGCCTCCAGGGTCCCTGCAAGCCAAACAGCTGCACCACCTTCACACTCAACTCTCACTGGGGGCAGAGCTGCCGCAGGCAGAAAGAGACTTATGTCTATGTGTGCCAGGTTGCTTTGGTCCTGTCTGACTCTTTGCGACCCTGTAGACTGTGGCCTCGGGGAACGTGATGGCACCCCACTCCGGTACTCTTGGCTGGAAAATCCCATGTACGGAGGAGTGGGCTGCACTGGTAGGCTGCAGTCCATGGGGTCGTGAAGAGTCGGACACGACTGAGTGACTTCACTTTCAATTTTAACTTTTCACTTTCATGAATTGGAAAAGGAAATGGCAACCCACTGCAGTGTTTTTGCCTGGAAAATCCCAGGGACAGGGGAACCTAGTGGGCTGCCATCTATTGGGTTGCACAGAGTTAAACATGACTGAAGCGATGCAGCAGCAGCAGACAGTGACCTGCCAGGCTTCTCTGTCAGGGGGTTCTCCAGGCAAGAATACTGGAGCATATTGGCCAATACTGGTTGCCATACCCTTCTAGAGCACTATATTTCCTACTGCCCTAGCCACCAACACCCCTTGAGGACCTGGTGCTGCAAAACCCGTGAGACCCAAGCAGCTGCACCACTTCCACACCTGGCCCCCAAAGGGGCAAACTCAAGCCCTCCAGGGCAGCCTCAAGAGCTAAACCCCAGTGGATGACCCACATGTAGAGGTGGAAATAAAACCACAATTGAAACCCAGGGGCAGTGTGGCTAAGGAAGAAGACCCAAAGCCTTCCCACCAGCTATACAAGCTGCAAATTAAATCCACACAATCAACTAGGCAGACTCTGTGTCTTTGGAATATATAAAAGGCCATTGAAAGCTCCCACAAAAGAAAATGCACTAGCTCTGATAGCTGTGGACATTGGAGGCAAGAACATACAGGAGTAGGACCAGATTAGAATCTGAGCTATCCCCAAGGCAGGTCCAAAGACCAGCACAGTGTTGGAGGACATCCTAGGGAGGTTAGGTGGACTGTGACTTCCAGCGAGGGAAAGGACTCTGAGAGCAGTGACTCAAGAAAAACATTTATCATTTTTATTTTTTGACTTGTTCTGTAGATTCTTTTGGAATCCGCCCCCACCCCATTGTAGTTGTTGATTTTATTGGCATTAAGAAATCCAATAAAGTTTTTGAGTCCCCCCCTTCCCCGCTTCAGCCATATTTTTTATTGTTGTCATAAACTGCCTCTATGTTGAGCTTTTGCAGTTCTGTGGAGTTTTCCTTTTTTTTTTTTTTTTCTTCTCTTCTCTTTTTAAAAATTTTTTAATTTTTTAAAACTAATAGGTTATTTCTACATTTATTCCTTTGTTTGCTTCTCCTATTGCTCTTTCCCCTTGCAGTTAATCTTTGATGTATATAAATCTTCATCTACTTCCATTTAACTTTGCATATCTATTCTTTCTTTCTTTTCTTTCTATTCTTTCCTCTCAACATATTTGTTAGTTTTATTTTCATTGCTTTATTCCCCAGTCGGCACCTTGCTTTAGTTTTTGTTTTCTAGTTTGTACTTGAATTAGTTTTTTTCTGGTAGATATAATTTTTGGTTTCCTTTGTTTTCTGGGTCAATCTATTGTACTTTATTTTTGTTGGACTGTTTTGATTTTACTTATGGGTGCATATGTATATGTTTATATTCAGTCACACTTCCTATTGTTATAAACCTCTGCCTCTAAGTTGGGCTTCGGCATTTCTATGGAGTTTTCCTTTTTTATTTTTTTTCCTTTCTTCTTCCATTTTTTAAAATTTTGTTTTTTTATATTTTTTTATTTTTTAATGTGTTATATTTTTTCTAAATTTATTCCTTTTTTGCCTTTCCTACTGTTCTCTTCCCCTTACAGCTAATCTTTAGAGTATATAAATCTTCTTCATCTACCTCTATTTAAACTTGCATGTCTGTTCTTTCTTTTGTCTTTCCTTTCCTCTCAACATGTTTGTTAGTTTTATTTTCATTGCTTTATTCCATACTTGGCACCTTGCTTTAGTTTTGTTTTCCAGTTTGTGCTTAAGTTAATTTGGTTCTTAACTGGTAAATATAATTTTTGATTTCCTTTGTTCACCAGGTCAATCTACTGTGCTTTATTTTTATTGAATGTTTTCATTTTGCTCATGGGTTATATGCATATGTGTATTTTGTTTTAATTAAATTAAATAAAAAGTAAATAATAATTTTAATTGAAGTTAATTAAATTAAATATTATAATTTAATCATTATTTTAATTATTATTTGCCTGATTTTGTAACTGCTATTTGTCTGGGGTTTATCTTTGGTTTCTCATTACTGGGTATTTGTTTTAATCTCAATGCCATAACAAACCACTTGTGAAATCTTTGTTTCTGACATGAGATCAAGCCCTGAGCCTTTGGAGTGGGAGCACTGACCCCAAGACCCTAGACTACCAGAGAACTAACCCTAGGGAGTATCAAATAGTGAGACTCACACAAAGGAAACCACTTGAATACAAGACCTGGCATGACAAACCACTATTAGCACCCTGTGCAGGATGCTTTCCTCTAAACAATAAACAAAAAAAAAAAAATACAAACCCAGTCATTGGCAGACAGGATTACCATCTCACTCAGCCTTGCCCATCAGAGGAAAAACAAACAAACAAAAACTCAGCACAAATCTCAATATACAAAACTCACACAAATCACTGGACCAACTGTAGAAGGGCAGAAACCAAAAGGAAGAAAGAATTCAAACTTCTTCAACAAAAGAATTCAACTTTCCTTGAAGCCGGGAAAAGGAGACCTCAAACACAATAACTTAAAAAAAAAAATAATGAAAAGACAGAGAAAATACTGCACAAATGAAGGAACAAACTAGAAACAGAGAAGTCCAAATAAATGAAGAGGAAGTAGGTAAACTTCCTGAAAAAAAAAACTCAGAATAATGACAGTAAATATGATCAAAAACCATGAAAACAAAACTGAGAATATGCAAGAATCAATTAACAAAGACCTAGAAGAAGGAGCAGTTGCTGTGTGAGAGCAGGAGGGCTGAGAGGAGCTACTCCCCATTCAAGGTCAGGAGGGGCAGCTGTGAAGAGATACCCCTCGCCCAATGTAAGAAGCAGTGGCTGTGCTTTCCTGGAGCAACCATGAAGAGATACCCCACGTCCTAGGTTAAAAAAACCCAAGTAAGACATTAGGTGTTGCAAGAGGTATCAGAGTGCAGACACACAAACCATAATCACAGAAAACTAGTCATCTAATCACGTGGACCACAGCCTTGTCTAACTCAGTGAAACCAAGCCATGCCTGTGGGGCCACCAAAGATTGGCGGGTCATGGTGGAGAAGTCTGAGAGAATGTGGTCCACTACAGAAGGGAATGGCAAACCACTTCAGTATTCTTGCCTTGACAACCCCATGAACAGTATGAAAAGGCAAAATGATAGGATACTGAAAGAGGAACTCCCCAGGTTGGTAGGTGCCCAATATGCTACTAGAGATCAGTGGAGAAATAACTCCAGAAAGAATGAAGGGATGGAACCAAAGCAAAAACAATACCCAGTAGTGGATGTGAATGATAATAGAAGCAAGGTCCAACGCTGTAAAGAGCAATATTGCATCGGAACCTGGAATGTCAGGTTCATGAATCAAGGCAAATTGGAAGTGGTCAAACAAAAGATGGCAAGAGTGAACGTTGACATTCTAGGAATCAGCGAACTAAAATGGACTGGAATGGGTGAATTTAACTCAGATGACCATTATATCTACTACTGTGGGCAGGAATCCCTCAGAAGAAATGGAGTAGCCATCATGGTTAACAAAAGAGTCCGAAATGCAGTACTTGGATGCAATCTCAAAAGCGACAGTATGATCTCTATTCATTTCCAAGGCAAGCCATTCAATATCACAGTTATCCAAGTCTATGCCCCAACCAGTAACACTGAAGAAGCAGAAGTTGAACGGTTTTATGAAGACCTACAAGATCTTTTAGAACTAACACCCAAAAAAGATGTCCTTTTCATTATAGNCCATTCAATATCACAGTTATCCAAGTCTATGCCCCAACCAGTAACACTGAAGAAGCAGAAGTTGAACGGTTTTATGAAGACCTACAAGATCTTTTAGAACTAACACCCAAAAAAGATGTCCTTTTCATTATAGGCGACTGGAATCCTAAAGTAGGAAGTCAAGAAACACCTGGACTAACAGGCAAATTTGGCCTTGGAATATGGAATGAAGCAGGGCAAAAAACCAATACAATATTGTAAAGTAATTAACCTCCAATTAAAATAAACAAATTTATATATTTAAAAAAAAGACTAATAGAGTTTTGCCAAGAAAATGCACTGGTCATTGCACACACCCTCTTCCTACAACACAAGAGAAGACTCTACACATGGACATCATCAGATGGTCAACACCGAAATTGGATTGATTATATTCTTTTCAGCCACAGATGGAGAAGTTCTATACAGTCAGCAAAAACAAGACCAGGAGCTGACTGTGGCTCAGATCATGAATTC
>SJYV01040269.1:0-27870 GCA_006410875.1 Neotragus pygmaeus
GGGGGGGGGGGGGTCTTTGTTGCGCCATGCGGGGTCTTTCACTGCAGTCCACGGACTCTCCAGCTGTGGCACACTGGCCCCAGAGCGCCTGGGCTTCAGTAGTTGCAGAGTACAGACTTTTCTCTAGCTGCAGCGTGTGGGCTTGGCAGTTGTGGTGTGCGGGCTTAGATGCCCTGCTGCATGTGGGATCTTAGTTCCCTGACCAGGGATGGAACTCTCACCTCCTGCATCGCAAGGTGGATTCTTAACCACTGGACCACCAGGGAAATTCCCTTACCTTTTTTAAAATTGAGACTTAATTGACGTATAACGTTGTATACGGTGTACTACATTGATTTGACACATTTATATCACAATATAATAGCCACTGCAGTGATAGCCAACACCTCTGTCACATCACATAACCATAATTTTTTCCAGCTCTTGGCTCTAAAGGTGCTCTGTCCAATGGAACTCAGGGTCTAATTTTTGATACCGGAAATGCATCCATCATCTACCCAAGGATGCTTTCCTTGCCACTGGAGACCATCATAGGAAAGAGGAGAGAAGCTGCCTCTGCTTGAGTGGTGATGAGAAACTCACTGCCCCAGAGGTATTTATCCCCCTTTGCTGATATCAAAATACTTTTTCTTAACATCAATGGGCTTTCCATTGGCCTATCCATATGTTCTAGACAGTTTTACAAGTATGACTTTTTTAAAAGAAATTCTCTCTTTAAAAAAATGTATTTATTTATCTTGGGCTGTGCTGGGTCTTCCTTGCTGTACTCTTTACTTGGGCTTTCTCTAGTTGCGGCAAGCAAGCGCTTCCCATTGCGGTGCTCAGTCTCCTCACAGCAGTGTCTTCTCTTGTGGAGCGCAGGCTCCAGAATGCCCGGCCTTCAATACCTGCAGCACACGGCTCTGTAGTTGTGGCGCGTGGACTTACTTGCTCTGAGGCATGTGGAATCTTCCCGGACTGATGACTGAACCCATGTCCCCCACCTTGGCAGGCAGATTCTTATCTACTGCACCACCACGGAAGTCACCATGGTTATGCTCTGTCTCATGTGTCAGCTCCATTCAGTGGGTGGGGACAGTTGGAGGCACTGTGTTGAGAAGGATTCTGAGACTTGGTCTGTCTCTACAGGTGGGCATCTGTGATCAGTGACGTTGCTGTGAACTTGAGAGGGGGTATGATAGCACTTGGGCCAGTTATCTCCTATCCCTACTCTAAAGTCACAGAAAATTTAAAAAGTAACTCAGCTTTTACATGCTGGTCCTGCAGTTATGGAGACTGGGCTTATTTTCATTCAGCCTTCTGTTTAGATTAAACATGGATTTTTTTTTTTAACTTATCCCTCAAGTTATATGGTTTCCAGCCGCCTTGTTAGTACTGGACAGTTTGTTATTTCTGCCCACTCCCCAAACGGGGCACACAGAAACAAACATATTCAAACCTCAATTCAGAGTTCTTCATACGCTCACTAAGCATTCATGAGCACCCAGCAGGATCCAGAGTCTTTCTTTGGCACAAAGAGGGAGATCAGAGCCCTGAGCTGTTTCCGCGTGGTTCGACCAGCGAGGTTATTGTGAGACTGCCACCTGCCCTATTTCAGTCATGAGGAGCCTGTTAAAACATCCAGAATGTCCATCTGCTAAAACCCCTGAGGTCTTTGCATGCCTGCCCCTGTGGAGCCCCAACACCCTGACCCTGGACCTCAGGACAGAGGGCTGGAACTCGGGACAGAGCCTCCTTTTCAACTCTCGTCAATTCCACATCTTCTCATCTTGGACCATCTCCCCTGGCTACTGAGGTTCCTCTGACTCCAGACACTGCCACTCAGCATGTGCGTGCCCAGGCAAGCCCTCATGGACAGAAAGGGGCTCGATGTGGTTTGGAAAAGCAAAGCCAGCCTCCCCACCAGAGGGACCCCACTGCAGTGAGTATGCACTTTGTCATCCTTGGTTGTCCATCTCATGCACCCTCTGAGAGTCCCGCAGGCATGTGAGAAATACCATACTCATCAGTTATTGCACATCTGCCATGGCTAGGCATACCTATGAGTGTACAGAGATCCTAGCCCTTGTGGGATTTACATTTCAGTGGGGGTAGAGGAGTAAGGAGTCAGACAAGAACCTAATACCTTGCAGAGTGCACTGGAAGGCAGTAAGGATGTGGAAACTGTAGATTGGTGTGCCAGTGCAGAGACTGCAGCGATCTGGGCAGGCAGAATGGGGAGGATGACATTGGAGCAGAGGCTGGGAGGAGACGAGAGGGTGAGTCATTTGGATACACGGAGTGGGGCTGGGGCTGATCCAGACAAAGGCACAGCAAGAAGATCAGTGTGATGGAAATGAAACAAGTGACAGGGAGGACGTTGGGAGAGAGGGTCAGAAAGGCAACGGGGACTGATCACGCAGGGTGTGTGGTCCATGGAAGGATCTGGAACCTTCTCGAGGTGAGATGGGCAACCATTCTGGGAATGATGTGATCTGCCTTATGTGTCTAAGGGACTAGGGTGAAAGCGGAAGACTAAGTCAGGGAAATTGGAAATGGAGCCCAGAGCCAGATGTGATCTGTCCAAGGTCACACAGGAAGTAGAGGACAGAAGCAGGAAGAGGACCAGTTCTCACGACTGTTGCTGCCCAAGGCTCTTCCCCTTGCCCCCTGGCCACCTCGGATGCCCAGGCCTCCAGATCAATAGTCCAGCTGGTCAGAGGTACTTCAAGACAGTCCCCAAGCCCCGAGTAAGAATTTCATGAAGAGATGGTGAGAGTAGCTCTGTGATTACAGCCTTAATTTCACTCTGATTCAACACAGCTCTCCCCTCCAGCATGATTAGTCAGGTACCATTACCATTTTGTAATGAGATTAATGAGAGAATTCATTCAGAAGTCATTATCTTACCTAATAATGACCTTACTGATTACTGTATCTCCTTCAACTAGGTTACTGATTTTGATGAAAATATAATAAATATAGCTTGCAGCACCTGGAAATTTGTTCTCTGCCTGGAATAGTTCTGAGGTGAAGACTTATTTTTAAGAATTTCTTGAAAGTGATTAAATATTTTGGTTCTCCTGAGGCGGTATTTCTGTGTTTTCACAGATGACATTTTTGAAATGTATGAAATATTTGATGATAAAATATTTAATAAGCCTGGCGTTCATATTTTTCAGACATCTGTTTCTACTTTGAGACTGTCTGAATGTGATTTTACATGAAATTTCTATTTGCATGTTGTGTTGGTTTAAGAAAAGGGCTTGTGCTATGCATGACATATGCGTCTCATAAAATAATGAATGCCCGCGCCTCGCAGTCCAGAAGATATTGTTCAAGAAGCATTGTGGTCTGCATATTAAAATGCATCTAAGCAAATCATTAAATAAAAACAGAGCCATTTCCAGGGGGAAATAATGCAACTCAACTCTTATTAACTGAGAACCTATTAGGTACAGAGATACTATAGAGAATAAAAGGTTGATAAGCCATGAGTTTTGTCCTCAAGGTTCAGAGTCAGCAAAGGCTTATTAAGCTCCTACTCAGTGCCTGCTGCTTTTAGAGCTGTCTTCTCATTTATGAGACAGAGTGGTGCAAGGACTTAGGCTTCTGGACTCGAATATAAGGATTCTAAGCTGTGCTCTATCTCTCGGTAGTCATGTCACCGTAGGCACGTCACTTAACTTCTGCGTGCCTCAGTTTCCACATCAGTAAAGTGGTGATAATAACTAACTCCTTAGTTTGTTTCAAGGATGAATAATAAAATGATAACACAGAGCCTAAGGGGTTAAAAAGGCTCGCTCAAGATCATGAATCTAGTAAGAGGCAAAGCTGGGGGTCCCAGCCCCTCGGACTTCTCTGTTGTGACATCCTGTCTTTTATCCCTGAAGTTCAACCTTGCTGTGAAAACACAGCAAGCTTCAGCTTTGAAACTTGGTGTAAGCTCTGATGTGATTTTAATAAATCTAAATAGTTATTGTATGATACAGGCATCACCCCCTGTTCATCTTAATCCATGCGTCACCTGTAAGGATGGATGAGTAATTTGGAGGCTTGATTGATGTGGGTTTTGCCTTATGACTTTCCTCGAAGTTAATGGGAGCCATGCGGTCCCAGATCCATGAATCACCCCAGCTGGAAATGCTCCATTTAGAAGGAAAGAAAGAACAAAAGATCAGCAGGATTCTGGGAAAACAGTCACACTCAGGGCTGTGAATTGGCGGCAATAAAACTCCACATTTGGCAGTGTGGAGGGGGTGCTCTGAGCACTGGCATTGGAGTAAGACCGGGTCCGGTGTGCCATCAGTCTCTCCCTGTAGGACTTGAATGCAAGTCATTTATCCTTAGTAGACCTCTGGTTCCTTAATTTCACCACAGGACTGAGGAATTATAACATTGTTGATTACAGAGTGCCTACTATGTGTTGGGCCTATTCTAAGCACCTCACTACACAAACATGATCTCATTTAATCTTCTCAAAGACATTATGAAGCAAAATGAGCCACATTTTGCAAACAAGGAAATTGAAGCACGGAGAGGTTAAGTGACTCACCCAAGGCCACCCAACTAGAAAGTAGCAGAGGCAGGATTTGAATGTAAGCAGGCAGACTCTGATGCCCTGGCCCATGGCCTCTACCTGTACTGTCTTATGGGTCTTAAAGCGCTTTATGCATATGTTGAAGCCTCTTATTACCATTATTATATCACTCGTTGTACTTTGATTCAGGTTCTCAATGAAAAAGGAGATCAAAGAAAATGAAATTACTTTTTATGACAGTGAAAGACAGCTCGGAAGACAGATGTGACCGACACAGGCATCAGCACACTGCCTCAGAGTTATCCAACCAGGGAAAAAGAAAGAGATGAGATGCAACACAGACAGGGAAAGGGGCCCTGCAGAAATGGCTTATAAAAACGAAGAGGCAAAGGTCTAAAGAGATGTCGACCAACTTCCATCTTGTGTTTCTCTGACTATACCCCCATATGCAAAACTGAGGGGAAACTCCTGGGTGGGACAAGTAGATAGTCATGCCATTTGAAATGTGAAATGTCAACAAAGACATTGCTTAAAGCTTGTTTAAAATATAGAACCTTAGGCTCCACTCCCCAAACCTACAGAATTAGATTCTGTGTTTTCACGAGATGCCCAGATGATTCGTTTGCACATTAGGAGAAACCATAGCTGGTTTCTGGAGCTGGAGAAAGCATACTCTAAAGTCACAAGCCAATAACTTTGGGGAATCATGATACCAAGCCAGAAGTTAGAAATTATGACCCAGAAAGCAGGAGAGAGATGTCTAGTTTATGGTTTTGCAAAGTCAAAGGATGTAAAATCATGAAAACTAAATCCTAGATAGCAAGGGGGCATGTCATAGATAAATATAGGGTGAGTCTTGGCGTTTTTATCAGGCTATGAGAAGTCTGAGGGCACAGCTACCCCAGTAGGTTAGGCTGGGGTCTCATCTAAACCTTGACACTGCTGCCCTTTGGGATTTTGGAAAAAGTCAGATTAAGGACTAGGCAACTGCCCAGGGCAGAACATGAGGGAAGTTAAAGGATCGCTGGAATCAATTGGGGAAATGAAACATGGTTCCATCAAAGTAGACAGCGCCCTCCAGTGGAAAATAAAAATAAAATGTCCCACCTAAGCACAGCCCTGTCTTCAGTGGGCTGGTCACAGTGCCTACATTCTGTGAGTCTTTTCCACATGGTGGGGCTTTTTCGGGAAGCAAACAGTTCATTTCATTATCTAGATATAAAAGCCTCTAATATACCTACCAAAAAGTTTTACAGTTTAGCAAATCGCAAGAGAAAAGCTGAGGAAAGTGAAAGAGCCACACAGAAGCGGAGAATATCTGGAATGTTTGGCAGGCATTCTTCAGAATGTTGAGACCACTTACAAATAGTAAGTGAATTTCTTTTTCTTTACAATTTCCATTAACATGAAGCAAGTTTCTCTCCCCCTCTTGAAATAGCTGTTGGCCAAATATTTAAGGACATTCGTTTGAAGGGTTACCAACGACACCACAAGCCTGGACTCCGTGCGGTCCTTAATCCCTCTCTGCCCTCAGGCAAATCTCTTCCCCACTCTATCTTTCCTTTCTCAGGGGTAGTGGGAGGCTTAAGGGAGAAAGTGGATTTCGAAAAAGTACCACGAAGTGCTTCAAACTATAAACCCAACCAAGGAACAGCCAGAGTCTAAAAGCTCCCCAGGCAGCATTACTGGTTCCGGCTCCTGGGGAACTGTCCTGGGCAAGAAACTCGGCTGAACATGAGACAAAGAAGCAACAAACTAGGCCAAAACCGCCATGCCTTTACACTAAACCCTGCCGTGAGTCTTTTAATAAGTGCTTTGCTAGGCACTGCTGGAAACGTGGAGATATTTGCTGTAATGTCTACCTCAAAGACCTCACAAGCTGCTGAAGCTAGTGACTAAAAGTCCGAGTCTGGAACTAGACTTGGTTCCAAAATACTCTGCCATCTAACAGACGGTGGGCCCTAGCAAGTTGTGGGATTTCTCACAGCACTGGCTTCCTGGTCTGTAATGTGGACAAAACAACTTTTCTGGTTAGGAACTGTTACGACAGAACCTTTGTTCCTCCCGCTGTGTTTCCACATGGACAAAACGCCAAGGGGGTAAGATTTTTGCCACGCCGCTTCCTCTCCAGGGGAGGAAGGAGTCAATGATTATGGAGTAATAGCCTCTGGACTAGGTTCTCAGTGGGTGGAGCTAGTTTATTAAAAAGGCTGCATGATTGACGCTGTTTCTTTTATTGTCTCCCTGCTCCACACCAGTGCGAGGCAGAAGTGCTGAGTAAATAGGTGATTCTGAAAGTGAAAATGGAGAGTGAAAAAGTTGGCTTAAAGCTCAACATTCAGAAAACGAATATTATGGCACTCGGTCCCATCACTTCATGGGAAATAGATGGGGAAACAGTGGAAATAGTGTCAGACTTTATTTTGAGGGGCTCCAAAATCACTGCAGATGGTGACTGCAGCCATGAAATTAAAAGACGCTTACTCTTTGGAAGAAAAGTTATGACCAACCTCGATAGTATATTCAAAAGCAGAGACATTACTTTGCCGACTAAGGTCCATCTAGTTAAGGCTATGGTTTTTCCTGTGGTCATGTGTGGATGTGAGAGTTGGACTGTGAAGAAAGCTGAGCACTGAAGAATTGATGCTTTTGAACTGTGGTGTTGGAGAAGACTCTTGAGAGTCCCTTGGACTGCAAGGAGATCCAACCAGTCCATTCTGAAGAAGATCAGCCCTGGGATTTCTTTGGGAGGAATGATGCTGAAGCTGAAACTCCAGTACTTTGGCTACCTCATGCGAAGAGTTGCCTCATTGGAAAAGATTCTGATGCTGGGAGGGATTGGGGGCAGGAGGAGAAGGGGACGACAAAGGATGAGACGGCTGGATGGCATCACTGACTCAATGGATGTGAGTCTGAGTGAACTCCGGGAGTTGGTGATGGACAGGGAGGCCTAGCGTGCTGCGATTCATGGGGTTGCACAGAGTCGGACATGACTGAGCGAATGGACTGAACTGAACTTAAGCCCAAACTTAACACGGGGTGAGCTGTTCCAACTCTAAACTAAAAAGGGGTGTGGGGTGCAGGGAAGATTTGTAGCAAGTTCTTTGATCAGAGGTATGGAGATAAAGACACATTCTCCAGTTTATCAGTAAAAACCTAACATTGGTCTCCATTGGCCTCTCTCCTGGATCTTGTTTCTCAATTGGTCCTCATTTTGGAAGGGAAAGAGGGAAATGTTTCTTGTTGAACCCCTAAAAGTCCACTAAGGGAATTGTGAGGAAAGCAATGAGACATGTGTGTAAAGCATCTGTCTATCATAGGCATCCATAAAAGATTACTAAAGTCATTTTAATTCAGTTAGTAGACCAGAGAGGAGGGTCTCCATATACATCTGAGATTCAGGCTTCAAATAGAGGCTTCTATGGGGAGAACAAGCATAAGTTGGGCCTCCAGAGGTGAGGAAAGAAATAGTGGGACATTTTGGATGGGAAGATTTACATGAGTAAAAGTGTGGATACACGAACACTTTCCAGTTCAATGTAACCTGGCTCCTACTTTTTCAACATTTCTTGCCTTTTGTCCATCTTTGATGTAAACTTCTCTCTTACTGGAGTGAGTAGTCAAGCTTCCATCTTCATCCACCAGGGTCTTTCTGTTCTCACAGCCTTCATCCACAGCCAGTCACTCCCCAATATCAGTCCTCTCTTTGTCTCTCATGATAATAGAGGCTTCCCTGAATGAGGATGACGCTTCCCTGCCTCCCTTGCAGCTTGGTATGATCATGTCACTCAGTTCTGGCTCAGGGGATGTGAATGAAAGCCAGGTGTGCAACTCCTAGCTCAGACCCATAAAACAGGGAACTCTGCCCTTCCTGCTGTCTGTCCTTTCCGTGTGTGCCTAGTCACTCAGTCGTGTCCGACTCTTTGTGACCCCGTGAACATTAGCCCGCCAGGCTCCCCTGTCCACGCTATTCTGCAGGCGAGAATACTGGAGGGGGTCGCCATTTCCTTCTCTAGTGCTTTCCAGGTAGGGGGCCTCATCCCTGCCCTTCTTCCTGGGAGCCTTTCCTCACGTAACAGTGACCAACAACGAATCATCTTGTGTCATGGGGACAAAAGCTGTGTCCTCAGGATGCAGAACAATCTAGAAGGAACCAATACCACAGGCAACTTTGTAAAGCAGAGCCCCTTATTAGCCATTCTGGAGAAGGGAAAGGCTACCCACTCCAGTATTCTGACCTGGAGAATTCCATGGACGGTCCAGGGGGTCGCAAAGAGTCAGACATGACTGAAGGACTTTCACTGTCACTTATTAGCCATTATGGAAACTACTGTGATTTGGTCTCTTCGTATGCTGCCAGAATGACTTCAGTCAATGCTGGTGCTTTTCGTTGTTCTGTTGGGGGAGGCTCTTCCTGGAAGAGGAAAGGGCAAGGATACATTTCCAGGTAGAGAGAACACTGTAGATACACGAATGAAAGCTAGAGGGACCCCTGAAAATACCTGGGTGTGTCTGGGGTTAAGTTTGAGGTGGAGAAAGAGTGGGGAGAGAAAAAAGAGGCTGGCAGGGCCCAAACCTTACAGGTTTTCCTGGAACTCTGCCTGCAGCCTCTCTAGACAGCACCATTAAAATAACTGAATTTCTGTACCCTTGAGAATGTACCTAACCAATTGCTTATTAATATTTCCATGTCTGGAACATTGAGTTGATCCATAAAACCAATGAGAAATTTTCAAATAAAGCCATTAACAATTTCTGCACCACTGGGCCTTAGACAATATGATGAAGTTTTTCTCAAATATTCAGGTGTCATCAGCAGCACCTGATCCTTGGACTTGAACTCAGAAATAACTTCAGTGAGAGTTATAAGCATAGATCACAGTGCATGCCCTCAAGTTATTAAGTTCTCCTCTCCCTCTCCTGGAGTACAAAAATGGTATTCATTCACTTCTGTAATCCACACAATGCCTAGGATTACAAATTACACCTTGTAGACATTTGGTAAAATTTAGTCAAATTGGGTCAGGCTAATATGTTCCTTAAACTTCTAGTTAGAGGAGTTTTACCCAATTGGATATTATAGTTTTTTCATCCAGGTTCGTACATATGCTTACAAATATAATTGGATGGAATCATAGTTTTTCTAGGAATTATTGCTGTCCTCCACAGAGCCACTTCTTCACTCTCATAAAACATGCCTGACAAAAGAAAGGGAAAAATTCCTTGTTATGATGATTGGTGCCTTATTTCCGTGTTTTCCTAGAAAGCAAAATCAAGATATATGCTTGGCATATTGGTTTTTAAAAGCAGCAGCAGCAGTTTTGTCAGAGAAACAGACTCATGAGTACTGCTGGCAGTGTTCAGGCACACCATTGGTATGTATTGGTATGTATTTTTTTTTTTAATCATTTTAGTCTAATCTCCTTGTGGGCAGAGGGTCAACAGGTACTCTCTCAGATTGAAAATAGTTTAAAATTGTAAATGATGGCAGCTCTTACACACTGTTAAGTCAAGATGACATTGTTCACTTATGCTTTATCTATCCAACAACCTCCAATTCTCTCGCTCCAAACACAGAGCAACAATAAGTAAAATATAAGGGAGAATCCTAAAGGAAATCCAAAGGGAAATCAATCCTGAATATTCATTGAAAGGACTGATGCTGAAGCTGAAGCTCCAATACTTTGGCCACCTGATATGAAGAGCCAACTCATTAGAAAAGACCCTGATGCTGGGAAAGATTGAAGGCAGGAGCAAAAGGGGGTCAGAAGATGAGATGGTTAGATAGCATCACCGACTCAATGGACGTGAGTGTGGGCAAACTCCAGGAGACGGTGAAAGACAGGGAAGCCTGGGGTGCTGCAGTCCATGGGGTGGCAGAGAAGGACATGACTTAGTGACTGAACCACAACAAGAGAGAAAATGTGGAGACGTAACCCTGTTCAAAATCAAGAGTGACATCTCCATGGACCAGAAAAGAAAAGCAGGAAGAGGAATATGTCATAGTGAGCATCCAGGGCTCAAGGCTGGGAAGCAAACTAGGATCCATAATTTGGATCCTAGAATATAAGAGAAAGTAACTGCCTCCAATATGGGGGTGGGTACCCGAGCCAGGCTCTTTGCCCCACATCAGGAGTTTGACGGGGTACTTCCTACTCTTGAAAGGAAGCTGAAAAAGTCTGTGTCAACTTCCAAGGGTTACATTTCACATGAAATGGCAAGCTCAAGAAAGCAGGGAGAACGGAGGCTTACAACCAGGACCTCCCTCAGTCAAGCTGCTGACTCAATGGAAACATCTGAAATATTTATTCCTGGGCTAGAGCCCCAGGCTGCTGATGTAACGAGCTGGTTCTGAACTAAGGGTCTCAAGAGGTAAGATGGAGACAGCCACACATCTATTAGGCAGGGCGGAGTGCTAGGAGAGAGAAAGTGATCTATTCAAGACCAACCTGGAAATCAAAATTTTTTAAAATGCATGAAAAAGTGATATCAGTGAGAAATGGCAGAATAATGGCGTCCAAAAGTTTTCTTTTCTGTAAAAGCAATGAGAAAACTAATAAACATTTTCAAAATCAACTTTTTCAGAAGTCTGAAAGTGAATTAAAGGCTTGTAGCACTCTGAGGATCATTTCTCCAAGAGAAACATCTTACTCTTGCTAAGAAGAGCAGGTGCTGTGGCACTTAAATTTGCCCTAGTCCCATCTCACACTCTGCAGCTCCACAGTAACCGTGAAACTCAGCAGCCTCCGGTCACAGTAAACACCAGCAGCCTGCCAGCCACCAGGGCAGAACGGGGTTGAAGCTTCTTCAGATCCCAGAGGACTGTCATCATTCAACCTGTCTAGTGGTTGCTCAAAAGATTCCACTTAGAAGACTGCCTTTATTCGACTTAGCTCAAAGCTCACACAGCACTGAGGAAAATATCTACCAACCCCTAGATTTCTATACTCAGCTAAACTGTCATTCCAGAAGAAGGGTAAAATGCAAATGTTTTCCCCATACATACTGTTTACTACCCATTGACTTTTGCATCAGGAAGAAGTCTGGAATCAAAGAGGAGAATTCAAAGAAAATGATGAACATAGAAACTGGTATAATAGGTTAGCAAATTTAATTATTGCCTGTATAATAATCATCACATCATGTCTTGCATTTAAAACAGAGAAGTGAAAATAAGACCTAGACTGTGATAATAAGGAGACTGACAAATCAATGTGAAAACGTGTGCAAACATCCTTGACTTTCTCAAAAGATGAGTAGAGATACTGAATAATTTCAGATTATCTTAGAGAAATCAGATATTAAATATACACATTAAGTTTTTAAATGTTGCCACTAAAGGAATATAAATAAAATCTATGCTCCCTAATCAGCAGGAGCAAAAGGGGGAACAATATGTAGAAAACTTTACAGAACAAAGGCAAGAAAGAAAAAATATGTATAATTCCAAAAACCAGGGATCAAATAAACAAATTAATAGCAAAAGACTAGCTGATTTAATTAAAAGAAAATAACAAAGGTTCTGACCACTTAAAGTTTTTCATACCTTTAATCTCTTTAGAGGAATCTTTAGCAATAAATCTCGCCATTTTTGAAGAAATGTTTATCTGATAAAATTCCATCCCATTTATTTCTCTGTGGTTAAATTCAAGAATAACTAAATGGAATACTTTCAGTTTCAAACTAGCATGGACTGTATAACGCTTTTCTTATAAAAATCTTTCTTTTCTCTTTTTCTCCCCCATTTCTTCTCTCCTTTCTCCTTTTTTGGTATATTCACACACAGATGTTCAAATAGATGTAACAGAACTGAGCAACTGAGCAACTGAACACACACACAGTACACCCACAGGCTGCTGTTTATGGCAAGCCCGGATTTTTGCACTGGGCCAATCGAGGTGAAACCCAGAAGTTCAAGGTTTATCATTTAGAAATTCCACTTACCCCAGAGGATTTGTGAGACCAACGGACGCTGCTGATGTCGTGGTAGGGGACAGCGCGGCAGTGCTTGCTGCGCACTTCGCTGCTGACAGCTTAACAAACCCCACAGACCCTCCACAACGCCTTCTCCCGTGTCGAGATCCACGCGGAAGGCCTGCTTCCTTCCTGGACCCTTTCCTTCCCTCTCAGGCTTCTCAGCATTGGACTCTAGCTCCCCAACTGCTGTACCCTTCACCCCTTTCCCTTCTTATTATGCAAGGCGATTCAGCTTTGTTGCAGCCCTTCCAAAAGTCGCATTTACCTATATCCACCATCTGGCTCAGCAGTACAAGAATGTCCAAGGAACAAAGACAATGAATAACAATGGACCTCTTTCCTTTCACACAAGAAATGACAAGGGAACACAAAACTTGCCGTAAGTTCTAATCATCAGTATTTTTTCAATGAAATCATATTGCTGAGAGAAAAACTAGAATAAGATACTGAGATGCTTTCTCTCAGAGAGGGAGAGAGAAGAAAAATCATTGTTTGGTTTTAATCCACATGATTCCAGCCTTGATGATAACTGGCTTTGGGGGCAGGGATCTATACACGGAAATTACGATTTTTTTTAATTGCCAGCTTGTTATTCTGTCATATGTTGTTCTATAATTCTATCAGTTACTTCCAATTCATGAGTGGTTTTTTTTTTTTTTTTTTAGCTTTCACTTTTTTGCCTTTGTTGAAGAGGTTTAGGAATTTTCAATAAAAACACCAAAATTCCATCACTTTACCACAGTATTATTGTTTCAATTTCCCTTGTGTTCTATGTATTTATTTACAGCCATTCCCTAAGATGAATTCACCCACCTTTTGATGCCGTGTTAAATCCATTTGGATATCTTATTCTTCCTTTCCATCTTTTTGACAGTTTACACTGATTAAATCGTCAGCATTTCATAAGTGATATTTCTATCTTTTAAGACATTCATATCTTTCTTGATCCACAACCTTGGTGATGGGATTCTAGTGAAGGATCAAGTCAAAAGGAAGCTTTATAATTGATTGTACTTAGTGCATTGGGTACCATTGAAAAGTGCATTTGAAATATTATATTTTGAAGAAAGGGTTTTTAACAAACATCCTAACAAGTCCTTAAATTATTCAAAAGTAGATTAAGGAACAAATTACACACACAAGGATAAAAACAATCCCATAATCAAGGGATGGTTCAAATGTTTAAAATAACTCTTAGAAATGAAATTATCAGAAGTACCCTTAGACAATTAGATAACAAATACTTAACATGTCAAAAGATGATAAAATGGAAAAAGAATATGATAATTGAATGGATATAAAAACACCTACAGGCATATGGGTGAATTTTCAGAGAATTGGTTATTAGATGAATTGATAATTATGCAACGTGGTTTTCAGGGATTTGACCTGTTACCATTTCAACTCAGTTGCAATCTGAATATTCATTCGTGTTCTATTTCCTTCTCATTTCACATTATAACTAAAGCATTTTCTTCTTTGTCACATATTCTTTATGAAATTAATTGCTATCTCAATGACATTTGTTTTTTTCTGATTATAAAAGTAATACGTGTTTGTGACAGATAATTTGAAAAATATACAAAAAGTATGAAGGAAAAAAAAATCAACCATAATCCCATCATCTGCCAATAACCATTGTTTCTTTTTAATGAGCATCATCCCAGTCTTGGTGGTGTTGGGTTGGGGTTTAGGGAGGGAACCTATATATGGCAATTACTATTTTTTATTGTCAGTTTATTATTCTCTCATAAATTGAGAGATTCTCTCTCTCCATAATTCAATTAGCTACTTCCATTTCTGGGTTTTTTTTTTGTTTTTTTTTTTGTAACTTCTGCTTTCTTGTCTGTATAGATGGTACTGTGTTGAACAATTTTAGTCATATAACTCTCTGCCCTGGTTGAATTTTTCCGCCCTCAGGAAAACTTCCTTAGAATGGGATTATGGGATCAAAGGGCTTCCCAGGTGGTGCAGTAGTAAAGAATCTGCCTGCCAGTGCAGGAGACTCGGCTCGATCCTTGGGTCTGGAAGATCCCCTGGAGGGGGAAATGGTGACTCACTTTAGTATTCTTGCCTGAAAACTCTCATGGACAGAGGAGCCTGGCTACAGTCCATGGGGTCACACAGAGTCGGACACGACTGAACATGCAGGCGCAAGTGTTACGGGATCAAAAGTTCTCGTTACATAAAATTTCAATCCCCAGACAGTTCAGAAGAGCAAAATGTGGCCCAGAGAGAAGAGACTTATCTACAATTACTTAGCCTTTGAATAACCTAGCACCCAGGTCTCCCAGCTCCTAGCTACCCCGGTCTCCCTCCACTGAGCCTATTGAGGGTAGGAAGACCTTCCAGTTATCAGGAATCCATTATTGTTGGAAGCCTTTCAGTTTGCTATTCTTCTCCCATTAAATTAAAGACACTATAAAAGTTTTCTAATAACCAAATCCTTCAAAATGAACTGTTTGAAGGCTCTGAAGTCTCACCCTGGGGCAAGACATTTACAAGGCTCAAATAAATCTTCCACAAAGCCTTTACGGGATCCTTAAAACCCAATTCCAGCACAAAATGCTTGTTTTTATTATAAATTGAGATTTTATTATCAGCACAAATGCTAACAGTGCTGCTGACATAGTAAACAGGAAGCATATGAGCGATCATAAATATTCACACACCTCTGGCAGAAGTAATTGGTACCTAGGGCAAGAGTTCTGGCCAAATTCTGATGAGCAGACCCAGAGAAATGGAGGATTCATTGTGAGACAATCCCCTCACCCCGGCCCTGCCACACACACACAGGAAAGGGCTGCAAGGGACAAAGGCGACAGGATGGTGGCCCTGTGGGTAATGTGAAAGACCTGGGCTGGAAGGGTCCTGCGAGAGCGGCAGGATGGGAAGACCGAGATCGCCAGACACCACAGGCTGACCCACCCTACTTCCTGCCTGTTTTGACCAAGGTAAAATTCACAGAACATAAAATTCACCACCTTTTAAAAAGATTTTTTTAATGTGGACCATTTCCTTTAAAGTCGTTTTTGAATTTGTTACATAGAATATTGCTTCTGTTTTATAGTCTGGTTTTTTTGGCCTCGAGGCATTTGGGATCTTATCTTCCCCACCAGGGATCGAACCTGCACCCTCCCAGCATTGGAAGGCGAAGTCTTAATCGCTGGACTGCCAGGGAAGTTCCTTCACCATTTTAAAGTGTGCAGGTCGTTAAGCACGTTCACAGTATAGTCCAGTCTTCACCTCCATCTAGTTTCAAAACGTTTCATCACCCCAAAGGGAAACCCTGTACCCATTAAGCAGTCACTTCTCACCCTCCCCTTTCCCCTGCCCTTGGCAACCACTAATATGCTTTTGTCTCAATATTTCGTATTTACGGAATATGTAATATGTGACCTTTGGCGTCTGACTTTGTTCACTTAGCACAGAGTTTTCAAGGCCCATCCATGCTGAAGCGTACGCCAGTGCTTTTCTCCCTTTTCATGGATGAGTAACATTCTACCGTGTGGCTCTGACACACTGCGTTCATTCGTCCATCTGCTGATGGGCATTGGCATTGTTTCTGCCTTTCTGCATTCATGAGTGGTATTTGCCGTGGACACATGTGCAAAGGGAAATCAAGAGCAGTGGACGCATGGGGAGCTGTTCAGAGGGGCAACTCTACAGGACAGGCCGAAGGAGTGAGGGAGAGAGAAGTCAGGAATAGCGCCTACACTGTTGGCTTCAGCAGTTGGGTTTCTGCGGTGACATTCATGGGGACGAGGAACCCGAAAGAGGAGGTAAGCACAGTGAGGTCCATGTCAGACACAGAAGTGGACGTGTGCCTGGGGAGCAACCACGGGGAGAGCGGTCCCCCCGGGAGGCCCCGGCTTTATTTTGCCGCCCCTTAGAGTCTGGTGACGTGCTGTCCTGCCCGTGCACAGCCTGGCCTCAGCACTTCCTCAAGAGAGTCTGTGGATTGAATAAAGGAGAGGCTGACTCCTGGTCCCTACACACACCTCGCTCACTTTGCTGTTTTCTTCCTTTATTTCCTCCCTCCACCTTTTTAAATCTTTCCCATCCCACCATGAGCCACCTTCTCACCACCTCGGTGCCCAGTCTGCAGACCCCAGGGCAGGAGCCGTGAGAGTTCCAGAGGCGGGGATGGGCAGATACACCTGTGAAGCAGCCTGCAAGGGTCCAGAACCATTAAACCCTCTGCCTCGGGCTAGGCTTCCCTCATAGCTCAGTTGGTAAAGAATCGGCCTGCGATGCAGGAGACCCCAGTCCAATTCCTGGGTTGGAAGATCCTTTGAAGAAAGGGATAGGCTGCCCACTCCGGCATCCTGGCCTGGAGAATCCCCTGGGCTGTATAGTCCATGGGGTCACAAAGAGTCAAATACAACTGAGCGACTTGCACTTTCACTTTCACTTCACCTGGGCTGGACACAGAGACGGGAGGGCCTCCGGATCAGGGTCTGGGCTCTGAGGAAACTTCAGTGGAGAAGCCCAGCCAGGCTCAGCAGGTCAGGGAGCACGGAGCTCTGGCTGGGGTGGCTTCCAGTCTGTTTGCCCAAGCGAAAGACTTGGTGACGGCAGCTGTGAAGCCAGCAGGCTCTGTCGAGGCGCCTGGGATGGAACATGCAGCTGCCTGTGATGTGGGTCAGCGCGTCAGATGCCAGAGCCAGAGGAGCCAGAAAGAGGACTCACACATCCCAACCCCCGGAGCGAAGGAACGAGCAGGGGCGGAGGGACGGGGACGGCAGCTCGCCATCCAGCAGGCTCCCGGTCCTCACGAGTCCTTCGCACAGGTGGCTCACTGTCCCTGTTGCACTGGTCCACTGCGTGCCTAACCCTCCCAACCCCACCTCTGCTCCTGCCAAAACACCATCCATGGTGCCGTCCCCGGTTCTCTCTGCCCGTCCACGTCCTTCTCCACAGGTAGAGCCTCAATCAGATGGGTGCTCAGTCCTCTTAGCTGTCACTTCCTTTGGTTCACACCACCTCCCCCAGGGAGCCCTCCCTGAGCACCCATAATTCTTCATCTGAGGCAGCCAGCAGAGTTAAAAGGTTATCAGCCTGCCCTGCAGATTTTGGACATGGCAGCCTCCATCATCTTGTGAGCTAATCCCTTAAAATCAATCTCTCTATATCTGTATCACACACACACATGCATGCATATACACTATTGGTTCTATTTTGCTGGAGAACCCTGACTCATACACCTTGGAACCCAGCAAAGGGCCTGAATGAAGCCCCATCCCCACCCCAGATGGTCATTTATGTTAATTCAGTGAGGAGTTCAGGGGGTCTGTCTCTCACCTGTAAGCAGAGACCCCCATCTTCACAGCCTCTATCAGTTTCACACCCTGTGGATCCACGCGGTGCTCCTGGCTGGGCTGAAATGAGAGGAAAGAATAAGACCCAAGATTCTTAACTCACGCTGCCTGGAATGAGGTGAGCTTTCGGGGAGGATTTAAATCCGGAGGCCCCAACTCATATTCTCCCTTTGATTTCCTTTCTAGTTGTATATTTTGGAACTAGTCTTTGTTCAGTAAAAATGGTTAATGACAAATCAACATTTCTCTCCCAGCAAATACAGTGTGGTGGGCAGTCGTCTACATGCTTAGGTAACATCTGAACACCATCATTGGCTTTTGGTGTCTACAACAGCTTCCTATAAATAGATGTTAAAAAAGACATACTTTAAGACTTACTCTGCAGTTATGATTATGAACATCTGTTCATATTTACAGAAGACCCAGATTAAGTTAGAAAATGTCAGAGCAAAGAATGTACATGGAAACTCCCACACACGCTTCGGGTTTTACTTTAATTCACAAAGGTGTTGGGAGACTCAGGGCACAGTGCTTCCTAGGGGGCAAGTTCATGATCATTAAAGCATGAAGGAGCCCATAATATCAGTGGTCCTCAACTCAGGGTCTTTCCAGGAGAAGAAGGCTCACTGTTAAAGACTGGAACTTCACCAGAACTTAAATGTGCTTGGATATACAAGCCTTGCCTAGAAGCATGCTCTCAGGTCTTAAACCTCACTGACCAAAAGAGGCCACACATAACCCAAGAGGCCCTGGGGGGAGCCAGCGCCCCAGAAATGGCTGAGCTGATTTGTGCCTTGGAAGAAAATTGCAGCCTCTGTCAAATGATGTCCTCTCATCCAACAACCCTGACGCGTCTTCATAATATTTTGAGACTAGTCTTGACGTGCTTGATCAAGCTTCTGGCATAAGTTTCTCTTTCTGTTTATTTATTTGATTAATTTTTATTTCGTCAAGAGCTCACTCTCAGGACAATTGGACAGGAAAGCTGGTTCATTCTGCCTGAGCTTCCTTGGTGCCTGACTTTTTCCTACAAGTGAAGTACATCTTTGGATGTCCATGGTCATCCAGGTATTTGTAGAAAATGATGCGTTTTCATTAATATGTCTTTATCACTTCATGGGAAATAGATGGGGAAACAGTGGAAACAGTGTCAGACTTTATTTTTGGGGGCTCCAAAATCACTGCAGATGGTGACTGCAGCCATGAAATTAAAAGATGCTTACTCCTTGGAACAAAAGTTATGACCAACCTAGATAGCATATTCAAAAGCAGAGACATTACTTTGCCGACTAAGATCCGCCTAGTCAAGGCTATGGTTTTTCCTGTGGTCATGTATGGATGTGAGAGTTGGACTGTGAAGAAAGCTGAGCACTGAAGAATCGATGCTTTTGAACTGTGGTGTTGGAGAAGACTCTTGAGAGTCCCTTGGACTGCAAGGAGATCCAAACAATCCATTCTGAAGGAGATCAGCCCTGGCATTTCTTTGGAAGGAATGATGCTAAAGCTGGAACTCCAGTACTCTGGCCACCTCATGTGAAGAGTTGACTCACNAGAAGACTCTTGAGAGTCCCTTGGACTGCAAGGAGATCCAAACAATCCATTCTGAAGGAGATCAGCCCTGGCATTTCTTTGGAAGGAATGATGCTAAAGCTGGAACTCCAGTACTCTGGCCACCTCATGTGAAGAGTTGACTCACTGGAAAAGACTCTGATGCTGGGAGGGATTGGGGGCAGGAGGAGAAGGGGATGACAGAGGATGAGATGGCTGGACATGAGTCTGAGTGAACTCCGGGAGTTGGTGATGGACAGGGAGGCCTGGCGCGCTGCGATTCATGGGATCGCAAAGAGTCGGACACAACTGAGCGACTGAACTGAACTGAACTGAATGTATGAGTATGAAACTGTGCATGATTTAGGGGCTTCCCTGATGGCTCAGATGTTAAAGAATCTGCCAGCAATGCAGGAGATCAGGTTTGATCCTTGGGTCAGGAAGATCCCCTGCAGAAGGGAACGGCTACACGCTCCAGTATTCTTGCCTGGAGAATTCCGTGGACAGAAGAGTCTGAGGGGCTACAGTCCATGGGGTCGCAGAGTCGGACACAATTCAGTGACTATCATGACTCTTCCTTACCTGGGCTGATCTCTTTTGTTTGGATGGTTATGCCCATTTCCATTTTTTTTTTTAATTGTGTCTCCTTTTTCCATTGATTAGATTTACCAGAAGTTTGTACTTCATCTTTTTAAAGACATAATCCATTGTTTTATTTATTAATTCCACTGGTTTTTTTTAATTCTCTGATTAATTTACTTTAATTTTAATCTTTATTTTTTATTATTATTACCATTTTCCTTTGGGTTCCCCCCCTTTTCTAGTACTTAAAGTTGTTGTTCTTTTTTTAGTGATAGCATTGTTTAAAGTTGTGAATTTCCCTATAAGTTCTGCTATGTCTGTGTCCTGCAAGATCATCTGTTTATTACTTTCATGGGTCTAGATATGTTCTTAGAGGCAAATGAGATATTTTAGAGAAAAAACAAATCATAAGTAACAAATAAAACCCCTGACATCACCAGAAATCCCATTTCCCAGAAAGAAATATTGATGTTTTAGTACACAAAAGCAGAGACATTACTTTGCCGACAAAGGTCCGTCTAGTCAAGGCTATGGTTTTTCCTGTGGTCATGCATGGATGTGAGAGTTGGACTGTGAAGAAGGCTGAGCGCTGAAGAATTGATGCTTTTGAACTGTGGTGTTGGAGAAGACTCTTGAGAGTCCCTTGGACTGCAAGGAGATCCAACCAGTCCATTCTGAAGGAGATCAACCCCGGGATTTCTTTGGAGGGAATGATGCTAAAGCTGAAGCTCCAGTACTTTGGCCACCTCATGCGAAGAGTTGACTCATTGGAAAAGACTCTGATGCTGGGAGGGATTGAGGGCAGGAGGAGAAGGGGACGACCGAGGATGAGATGGCTGGGTGACATCACGGACTCGATGGACATGAGTCTGAGTGAACTCCGAGAGATGGTGATGAACAGGGAGGCCTGGCGTGCTGCAATTCATGGAGTCGCAAAGAGTCAGACACGACTGAGCGACTGAACTGAACTGAAGCACACATTTTCCAGATTTTTCCTTTGCAAATTTATAGATTTTTGAGTTTTAACAAAATGGAGTCACACTGAGCACAATTTTCTTATATATTATATCTAAATAATAAAATTAAAATATCTTACCTTGTTCTTAAGACTACATTTACACTCTTAATTTTAATGGCTGTTAAGGATTTATTCCCTTGTGCAAATATCCTATAACTTACACTATCAATTACCTACTGTTAGAGATTTAGGTTGTTTTCACTTATTTTGTCATCATAAAAAAAGAAACACACTGCAATGTATATTCTTGTCTTTGGATATCTTCTTCCTTCCATGATTATCTTCTTGGGATAAAGATGTAGTAGTAGAGTTGCCAGCTGAAAGGAGAAGGTATAACTCTAAGACTTTTGATATGTTGCCTTTCATTTATCCCCAGAACAGGTGGACCAGTCATTTGCTCTCAGCCTGGAGCTCCCCTTTGCATCTACCCTCACAGATACTGAGTGTGTTTAATTTGGGACTATTGGTGGGAGAAGAAAAGGTTATTTTAGCCTGAATGTCTTTTATTACTAGAAAAGGTGAGTATGTTTGTACATTTATTTGCCACATATTTTTTGGACTGCCTTTTCACATCCCTTACCCTTTCCTTTCCATTCTTACTAATTTACAAGGGCTTTTTGCTCTTTGCCAAACATACTACAAATATTTTGGTCATTCTATTGTCAGACTTTCAAATTTGCATTAAGTATTCTTGTCTTATGGAATTTGTAAAGTTTTATTCAGTTACATGTATCAGTCTTCTCTCTTTGCCCATGGAAATGACAGGTGTCATATGAAAAATGTATACAGGCAAACCGTGCTTTGCAGATTTTGCATTTTTCACAAATTGAAGGTTTGTGGCAACTCTGTGTCAAGCAAATCTGTTGGTGCCATTTTTCCACAGCAGTACTTTTAAATTAAGTTATGTACAGTGTTTCTTTACATATAATGCTACTGCACACTTATTAGACCAGAGTGTAGAGTAAACATAACTTCTGTTTGCACTGAGAAGCCAAAATTAATCCATATGACTCACTTTATTGCCATATTCTCTTTATTGCAATGTTCTGGAAACAAACCTGCAGCATTTCAAAGGTGTGCCTGTATAGACATGTACAAAGTCACACCCTTGTGCCTGTTTCTGCCTTTCTATTTTTGGCTGTCCATTCACAGAGCCAGCTCCAGGCACTGTAGTGACTGAAAGGCCAGCTCTGGAATTCTGCCAACGCTTAAGCCTGCTCCCTTCATTGACAAGCTCTCCGACTTGGACAAGTCACTTAAACTCTGAACTTTGGTTTCTTGGAGGGGGGTTGTGAGAATTCAGAAGAACATATGTGTGTGTAAGAAGTCTTAGCTCTGGACTTGGCCTATTCAGTGATTCGATAATATACGTGTTACTGCCATTGACACAGATAGACCAATAGAACCCTTCTCAGCTGCATCCCCCTTACTCTCAGGGTAAACCTGGCTTCATCCTGTAAGAGGGTGGAAGGAAGGAGCCGTGCAAGCCCAGAGCTAGCTGAAGATTCTGCTGAGTTCTGGGGCATCCACGCTGCCTCTGCTGGTCTTCACCACTTGCCGGGGTTGTAGAAGCCTGTCCCCTGTCCCACACAGAGTTCCAGCCCCCACCTCCATCTGATTCTCTCCCCATGGCACAGTAGAGTTTCCTAAGTCCAGGAAGTTCGGGGACAGAGGAGGCACCTGCGTGGAGGGCAGGTGAGCCTATAGAAGTGTTGCATGGGGCTTCTCCACTGGGACCGTGGGTCCTCTCCACTGGGACTGTGGGTCCTCCCCACTGGGACCGTGGTTCCAGGCTTCCCCACAGAGGGCTGCACTCACCTTCCCTGAACTGTCTCAGCAGCTCTCCCCATCTGTATCCCCTCCCTCATCACTCCTTGCCCCCTCACCTCGGAATCAGAAACACAGATGCCTTCTCATGCCTCCAACAGAGCAGCTGCCCCGTCTTCTGCTGAGTCCACACCCACAGGGTCTCCTCCTCCATGACAGGACCTCGCAGGGCATTTTCCCAAGCAAAGACAGTCCCCTCTCTAAGAGGGCTTTGGTACCAGTTGTTAAGATGCCCAAGTGGTCTTCACCTTGCTGTATTACCAACAACAACAATAATAATAGTATCCACAGTTATTAAGTGCTTACTGTAAGCCAGACATGTACTCTGTATTATGTCTTTTAAACTTCACAACAACTCTGCAAGGCAGTCATTGGCAGAAGAACATTATGAGAGGAATATGCCTGGAGTCACAGAGCTGATGTAACTGGTTCAGGCCACAGGTAAGTAAGTATCAGAGGAGGGCTTTGAGTGTGGGAGTATCTGACTCCAAACTCTGGAGTCTTATCTACACCCTATACACACCTGCTTTTCCAAGTTATATGTATATGTGTGTGTGTGTATATATATATATATATATATATGTATATATATAATTTTATAATTTTATTTATTTTTATAAATAAGTAGTCAAAACTATGGTTTTTCCAGTAGTCAAGTATGGATGTAAGAATTGGACCATAATAAAGGCTGAACATCAAAGAATTAATGCTTTTGAACTGTAATATTGGAGAAGACTCTTGAGAGTCCCTTGGACTGCAAGGAGATCAAACCAGTCAATCCTAAAGGAGATCAATCATGAATATTCATTAGAAGAACTGATGCTGAAGCTGAAGCTCCGATACTTTGGCCACCTGATGCGAAGAGCTGACTCATTAAAAAAGACCCTGATGATGGGAAGGATTGAGGGCAGGAGGAGATGGGGATGACAGAGGATGAGATAGTTGGATAGCATCACCAACTCAATGGACATGAGTTTGAGCAAGCTCCAAAAGATGGTGAAGGACAGGGAAGCCTGGCATGCTGCAGTCCATGGGGTCACAAAGAGTGGGGCACGGCTGAGTGACTGAGCAACAGCAATAGTCTTGTTTTTGGTTGTGCTGGCCTTCGCTGGGGCACAGGCTTTTCTCTGGCTGTGCAAGCAGAGGCCACCATTGAGTTGTGGTCCACGGTCCTCACTGCAGTGGCTTTTTGTTGTGGAGCACGGGCTCTAGGGGGCGTGGGCCTCAGTGATTGCAGCTCCCAGGTTCAAGAGCACAGGCTCAGCCGTTGCTATGCATGGGCTTAGTTGCGCCACACATGTGGGATATTCCCGGATCAGAGATTGAACCCTTGTCTTCTGCATCGGCCGGCAGATTCTTACCACTGAGCTACAGGGAAGCCCCTCTAAGTCTCTTGGTAAATATGTCTAACTTGTTCTTCTGAAAGATCCTACCAGCCTTCTGGTTTCAGGCAGGGAAATGTGACATGAAAGTTCAAGGTACATGTTGAGTAATAGCCATGGCGAGGGGTGGGGGCGGGGGGGGAGGAGAGGTGCGGGAGGAGGAGTTAAGCAGGTAATGTTACATCTGCTTTATGACCTGGGGGACTATGAGGTACAGAGAAGTCAAGTGACCGAGCCAAGTGCACACAGCAAGTCTCTGGCACAGCTGGGATTAAAATCCAGACCTCTCATCACTGGGTCTGGTGGCACTCTGCCACCTGAAACGAACACTGCTTCCAGCCACCTGTCCTCCCATCCACCTTTGCCGCCCCCCTCCCCCAGGTTCTGCTTCCAGCAGGTCCCATGTATCCTTGCTGCCAGGAGTGCTGATCTTGTGTCTCTTGGTTACACCGGGTCTGTTCAGGGCTCATTCCATTCTTGGGGAATAAATTGCTAAAACCCTCCCAACACTTACACGGTCAGCCTCTGGGCTGATCAATTTATAGCTAATAGTTGCTGATCCTCAAGACCATTTGCGGAGGGGGAGATTACTCCTCCTGCATAGAGGCTTCCCCAAGCCCAAAGCCAAGCTTCCCCTCTGCACCTCCCTACTGGGGACAGACACAAATGTTCTTTTGTGCAGGGCCACCATTGACTGGTGGTGCCTGGTGCAGACGGCACGTGGCCATGGAGGGCCCATCCGTAGGCTGGATATCTGTGACATGGCGGGCTGAAGAGGTTCATTCCTGGAGCTTCTTCAGATTCCAATGCCCTCTGGGTCCATGCATATCCTCACATTAAACCTCTATTTCTCGAGATGGAATGGAGGTATCTAGTCCTTGCGGCCAAGATATTAACACAGCCCATTGACAGATGAGAGAACACAGGTTCTGAGAGGTTTCAGAAAAATGTCACACAGGTGGGAAGTGGTAGAGCTGAGACCCAAATGCAGAAATCTCTGATCCTAGAAGCCATGATCTTTCTGGGGCTCGACATAGGGTTTATCAGCTACTCTAGGAGGCTACTGTCAAATGAGGGACCAGCTCCTTCTCCCCTGGGTCAGGCAAGCCTCCTGGACCAGGCCACTACCATCAGCTACCCTTGCTGGGCTGAACCACATGACAAAGTACTAAAGACTTTCCCCTGCACATGGTTCCATCCTTTAAGGTAGGTATTCAGTTCAGTTTAGTCGCTCAGTCGTGACCAACTCTCTGTGACCCCATGGACTGCAGCACGCCAAGCCTCCTTGTTCGTCACCAACTCCCAGAGTTTACTCAAACTCATGCCCATTGAGTCAGTGATGTCATCCAACCACCTCATCCTCTGTCATCCCCTTCTCCTCCTGCCCTCAATCTTTCCCAGCATCAGGGTCTTTTCTAGTGAGTCAGCTCTTCGCATCAGGTGGCAAAGTATTGGTGTTTCAACTTCAGCAACAGTCCTTCCAATGAATATTCAGGATTGATTGCCTTTAGGATTGACTGGTTTGATCTCCTTGCAGTTCAAGGGACTCTCAAGAGTCTTCTCCAATACAACAGTTCAAAAACATCAGTTCTTCAGCACTCAGCTTTCTTTACAGTCCAACTCTCACATCATAAATAACTACTGGAAAAACCAAGGTAGGTATTATCGCCCACCCACCAAAATTGGGAAAAGAGTACATCAAGGCTATATATTGTCACCCTGCTTATTTAACTTAAATGCAGAGTAGACCATGAGAAATGCCAGGCTGGATGAAACACAAGCTGGAATGATTGCCAGGAGAAATAGCAATAACCTTGACATGCAGATGACACCACTCTTATGGCAGAAAGCTAAGAAGAACTAAAGAACCTCCTGATCAAAGTGAAAGAGGAGAGCGAAAAAGCTGGCTTAATATGCAACATTCAAAAAGATCACAGCATCAGGTCCCATCACTTAGTGGCAAATAAATGGGGAAACGATGGAAACAGTGACAGACTTTATTTTCTTGGGTTCCAAAATCACTGCAGATTGTGGCTGCAGCCATGAAATTAAAAGATGCTTGCCCCTTGGAAGAAAAGCTATGACAAACCTAGACAGCATATTAAAAAACAGAGATATTACTTTTCCAACAAAACTCCATATTATCAAAGCTATGGTTTTTCCAGTAGTCATGTATGGATGTGAGAGTTAGGTCATAACGAAGGCTGAGAATTGAAGAACTGATGCTTTTGAACTGTAATATTGGAGGAGACTCCTGAGAGTCCCTTGGACTGCAAAGAGATCCAACCAGTCCTTCCTAAAGGAAATCACCCCTGACTATTCATTAGAAGGACTGAAGCTGAAGCTCCAATACTTTGGCCACCTGATGCAAAGAACAGACTCATTAGAAAAGACCCTGATGCTGGTAGGATTGAAGGCAGGAAGAGAGGGGGACAATAGAGGATGATATGGACGGCATCACCAACTCAATGGACATGAGCTTGAGCAAGCTCTGGGAGATGGTGGACAGGGAAGCCTGGCGTGCTGCAGTCCATGGGGTCGCAAAGAGCAACTGAACAGCACCACCACCAGGTTTGAGAGAAGTGAAGTGACTTGTCAAAGTCACAGAGCAAGAGGTCATGATGGTGCCAAGACTTAAGCCCCCGTTGGTCTGCCCAGGGCCCCTGCTTTAACTCCTGCAGTTACCCCAGCAGCAGAAGCCGGGACCACCACCTCCCTGCCTTTTCCTGTGCACACTGGTACACACACATGTTATCTCACACTATTCCCAGTCTTCCTCTCCATATTTGATCTGCCCCTCAGAATCCATTACAACTTCCCTTCCTCCAGGAAGTCCTCCCTGATACCCCTGAAGACAATTCTCCGTCTTTCTGGATCCCGAAGTTCATTCTCCTGCCTTAGGTGGTGGGTCATCTCTTTCTTTGATGAGCTTCCTGGCAGTGAGAAAGCAGGATCTATGCTGTGTTCACTTCTGAGAATCCAGCCCCTGGTATGCTACAATTCACAGAGCACCCTCAAGTTTACCCTTTCTGTCTGTCTGTACATTGCCCAAGAGTCAGCAGGCCAGAGGCAACTGTCCCACCCCAACCGAGGGAACTGAGGCTGCAGGTAAGGTGGTGCCAGCCAGACCCCGGCCACAAAAATGCCCTGTTCTTTGGACTTGACTTTGCCATGCAGATTTCATGCAAAGGCCGAGCAGTGAATGACTCCCAATGCATATTTACAGGTTTGTCAAGTGTTGCAGTGAGCTCACAGTCCCCCAGCTCCCTGCATGAAGAGGCCTCATGAAAACCAATGAAGTCACACCCTCGACACCTAGAGTCCCTGCTTGCAGCACCGGCTTCGTTCCTGCCAGGGCGAGTGCCCACGGAATATACTCACACCACCTGAGGGTCGGCTGCAGGCCAGGGGCCACCATATCATGGTCCTAGGCAGATCAGTGGACCCCCATGTGGCCGGTGAGCAAACTGAAGAAGAGGGATGGGGCTGTTCTGGGTCTTGGAGCAGACTGGCCTCAGGGCCTTGCTCACTCACCAGGGGGAGCTGGGACTGGGGCTCTCAGCAGGTTGTGGCTGTAGCCCCCTAGTCTTTGCTCTCTCTGTGTGTTAGCCAGGATGGTGGGTTAAGCAATAACTGGCAAGCCCCAAATCTCTGTGCCTCAACACTACACAGTTTATTTCTTGCTCATGAAAATCC
>SJYV01040274.1:0-91685 GCA_006410875.1 Neotragus pygmaeus
ACTCATTATCAGAGAAATGCAAATCAAAACTACAATGAGGTACCATCTCATGCCGGTCAGAATGGCTGCTATCCAAAAGTCTACAAGCAATAAATGCTAGAGAGGGTGTGGAGAGATGGGAACCCTCTTACACTGTTTGTGGGAATGCAAACCATGGCCTATTTAGTTTTCACGTGTTCTCCTCATTTCACACTGTTGGAAATGGCCCCAGGAGTGACTTTGTCTGAGCTTCTGTTGGCAGGAAGGCTGGAGTGCGCTGTGGGCAGGGTTGCACATATACATTGAGTCTCCTTCAGGCCTGAGTCACAAAAGTTCAGTGACAGTGAATCAATAAGTTATACTCAATATGGCATCTACACTGAAGCACACAGAACAAGGTGCCATGGTGATCTGCTGATGGAAGTGTTGAGTCACGGGACCTACCCTTGTATTTCCCTGGTGGCAGAATCTGGGTACAGAACAGACTGGCTGCAGAGGCAGCGAGACCAAGTGCAGGGGCACCTCTGCCTTTGCTTCTACTGAGTCAGCCCAGGACAGACCCTTCACAGCTTTGGCTAATTGTGGAGCAGTGGAAGGCTCCATGCTTGTTTCCTGATTATGCCCCTCCTGTGTGCCGGGTCCATATGGAGGTTCCGCTCTTGAGCTATGGGGTGGCCAGCCTGCCCTGCACCCACGAGCCAGCGGAGCTCCTTTGGCCTGGCTCCACGGTCTGGTTCAGGCTTCTTGGGAGCCAGAAGGAAAGAGGAGAAGGCACAGTTGAGTGTTCACTGTGCACTCGGACCCCAGGGAGTCTGGTCACTCCTCAGGACTACATGCTTCCTGCACAAAGTTCTTGGTGCAAATTCTTTAGGAGCTCATGTTTGGAAGAAGGCTCTGGACACTCTCTCCTGAATTGAGTAAGCATGTCTGGAGGCGCTTCTGTTGGGTCCAGACCAGCAGCCGGGTCTGTCCCTCAGGGATCAGAAGGCTGGCTCTGGACAACCACCCCGTTCACTCAAACATGGCTAACCCTCTGGCGACAGATTCTTAAGTGTGAACATCTGATATCCTCAACATTTTCCACCCTGGGGGTCCTTTAAAATTTTTGTATTTTGAGCTGAGACAAAAGGAAGGAACTTGCCTAGTTTTAAGAGCAGTCAAAGATGCGGTCTTGCCATAAGAAACTTTTGGTCTGTACTTTCTGAGTGATAGGAAGTAGGGAACTGTTGCTAAGCAACTCTGTACATCCCCCAAGTCCCTTATCCCCAGTGGCTCCTGCTCAGTAGGGTCCCAGGGCGCGTCCCTGAGGGGCCTGTGCCCCTCTCTCTGCGGTGGGATTTGTTGGGTGCTTGCAAGTCCCCCTGCCAGGTACTAGGGCTGCCTGAGTTAAACCAAGAGAGTCCAGCCTGGTTTTAGAGGGAGACAGCCCCAACATGTGATTATACAACAGTGTGGCAGTTGCTCTTGTAAGGAAATAAAAAACTGCTTTATCTAAACAGCTGACACCAGAGTTTTCCACTGAGAGGAAACTGACTTTATCCAGGAAAATGACTTGGTAAACTTCTGGGTCAGGACTTGGCACATAGGATATGGAGGCTGTAGGCGCAGCCTGCGGGGTGGGAGGGAGTTCCTGGAAAAGGGAAGAGGAGGGAGGACAGAGAGCCCAGCTTTAAAAATCCTGGCTGAGGCCCAGCTCAAGAGGGACGTGGAGTTAACTGTGTGGTTTTTAAAGCACTTCCTGTGAGCCACAAACCTTCAGTAAGCATTCTGCTGGTCCTGGTAGAATTCAGTTCACCGTCACCGGGAAAGGCTGCTCGGAGCGGATGGGCCTCGACTCTTAGGGTGTCGGGACAGCGGTGGAGGGTGAGCCGCAGCACAAAAGGGGAAGCAGGCCACGGGGCTGAGACTGGACATCGGTACAGGAATGACCTTGAGACCACAGACTTCCTGCCACCAAATTCAGAGAAGTCCTAGGCCAGGCACGGGTACAGCCTGAAAGCCAGGTGGCGGGACCTGAGCACCCCATCCAGATGTGTGTGGGGGGGCCTGTGACACCAGGCCATTCTGTAGCACAGGTGGGGCGGGTGAGGGACCGTGCCCCGGGGTCCCTCCCTCAAGAATTCCTGAAGGAGGGGCACAGTGCTGGAAAGAGAGTGAGCAAAAGTCACCTGCAAATAGGGCTGTCTGCCTTGGAAGACGGGGAGTGTGACATAAAGTGACCAATTAGTGAGGAGCAGAGCGGAGGTGGGAAACCTCAGAGATGACACCCCAGCATCTGAGAGGTGGCGATCTCTTCCTCTTCCTCTGTGAGTTAGTCTCACAGAGAAGATGACAGAGACAGACACCAAGGAATCGCCCACAGGGTCCAAGTCAAGTCAGCAGAAGCCCAGATGGTGGCCTCGGCCGCAAGGAGGCATGGGGGGCCGTGGGGGATGAGCCCAGGGCTCCCAGGAGAACCAGCCACCCGCCCGCAGACAGGAGGAGCACGCTGGGAGCCGCCGGCCTTCCCAAGGCAGAGTGAGCACACGCCCGAGTTGGTCAGAGCTGGCTTGCTTCCTTGTTTCAGGAAGAAAAACGCTTCCTTTCCTTTCCACAAAAACATTTACGACCCCTCGTTCAGCTGGAATTTCCTGGGTCTGTCCTGTCATGTCAGCTGTCTGGCTCCTGCTCTGACAAAGGCAATTTCAGGGCTCAGATATTTCCTCCCGGCCATGCTGAAAAGGCAGAAACTGTGCCCAATGAATCTAAGTGCCTGCACACGCCCGCCTGTAGCTCCCCTACTTCTGAATGGGAACCACAGCCCACTTGTACTCGCAGTTACTCACTGAGTCGGGGCAGCGGGGAGAGTGCAGGTGTGGAGGTAATGCTGAGAGAGGCGTCCTTCAAAGGGCTCGTCCAGTGCTGAGGGAAAGCTTGGCCCTACATGCACCCGAGGCCCCAAGCCGTGCAGGTGGGAGGAGAAGGCAGAGGGTGGGCTGGCGGGGGTGACCAGGGTGGGAAGGGTGACGGAGTGGATCTGGCCACGGTCCCTCCAGCCTGCCGGACCTCCTCCAGGGCACACGCAGCAGGACTGTGATGGCTATTACACTGAAGGAACGCCCCCATTGGGAAATGTTTGTGGAAGGATAAGCAGATAAGTCTTGCTCCTGTAGTCTCCCTGCCCCACCCAGATGCCTGTGCTCCCACGGGAACCAAACACTCCCAGGGATAGGAAGGGCACTGTCTGCAGGTGAGGGGAGCTCAGGGCCTCCACCCACCCTGGGGACAGTTTACTACACAGTCTTCAAACGGATCCACCCTCGGTAGAGACAAGCAGGCAGGCACTGAAGGAGCCACGGGGTCCCAGGCTCAGGGAATTCCATGTCACTAGGCGCTAGCAGGCAGCCCCCTGCGTTCAAGAGCAGCTGTTGCAAGAGGCACATGGACGAAGGCTCTGCTACTGTGTCTGCCACGAGGCAAATGGGCAACAGCTCAGCCACTGTGTCCTCCGAGTTGGCAGGCGGCAGACATTCTCTAGCATCAGAGGAAGTCAGCACCTGAGGGCTCTTAAAAACATCACTGGAAATGAAGTACAGCCAACCAAGAGGTGGATCAACACAGAAAATTAAGGGAGGAAGGAGCCACGGTCAAAAGACTGGCAAAGAGGATGAATCTGTTCTATGGAGGAAACTGGTTTGAGAATAAAATGTAAAACTCAGCAGCATAGAGCTGGCAAACTCAGGAGGTTGGGAGAGAGAAGGAAGGAAATGTGAGAAGGTGATTTCCTTATTCAGATCAAGCGTTAGTAGATACTACCCAAAGTTAAAACACATTTTAAAATAACTGCTGGGATGTCCCTGGGGGGGTCCAGTGGTAAAGACTCTGCATTTCCACTGCAATGGGTGTGAGTTCGATCCCTGGTTGGGGAACTAAGATCCCACATGACACAGGGTGCAGTCAAAACAAACAAACAAAATTAACTGCTGCTCACTAATGCTTATCATAAATCTTTTTCTTAATTTCAGCAGCTTTAGCATAGAAACTAGTATTTTTTTTTATGGTGAGGAAATATTTATCTGAAATTCTGCATTCTGTCCATCTTACGTCAGGTTTTTTTTTTCTGTTAAATTCAAGTACAGTAACACTCAGTATTTATCATTTAAATAGGCTGTTTTCGGGGACTTCCCCAGTGGTCTGGTGGCTAAGACTCCATACTCCCAGTGCAGGGGGCCCAAGTTTGATCCCTGGTCAGAGGACTAGATTCCATATGCCACAACTAAGATCCAGCACAGAAAAATAAAAATTAATAAATTTTTTAAAAATAGGATGTTTGTACTTACTGAGATGTAAAGGCAGACACAATAAAAAGTTGTCACAGGCAGCCCTGAAAGAGTGAATGGTGTTTCCCACAGGGTGCAAGGAGGTCTCTGCAGCATAACCTGACACATTAATGAGAAACAGGAAGACAACCCAGCAGGAAAACCAGGCAGAAGACCCAGTCAGGCACTTCACCCACAGACACCCTGGGCAGGCAATGACCGCATGGACAGGTCTTCTCCTTAGTCTTCAGCAAAACACAAATTAAAACCACGTGAGCTACAACTTTTCTCCCAGAATAGCAAAAATGCCTTATCACACTGTTGCTGGGGTTCTCTCGGCAAGAATACCAGTGCCGTGCTTAGTTAGTCGTCTGTCGTGTCTGACTCTTTGTGACCCCATGGGCTGTAACCCGTAAGTTTCCTCTGTCCATGGGATTTTCCAGGGGAGAATACTGGAGTAGGTTGCCTTATCCTTCTCCAGGGGATCTTCCCAACCCTGGGATTCCCAACCCATGTTTCCTGTGTCTCCTGCATTGCAGGTGGATTCTTTACCCACTGAGCCATCAGGGAAGTTCATTCCAATTCCAAAGAAGGGCAATACCAAAGAATGGTCCAACTACCATACAACTACACTCATTTCACAAGCTAGCAAGGTAATGCTCAAAATCCTTCAAGGTAGACTTCAGCAATACGTGAACTAAGAACTTCCAGATGTACAAGCTGGGTTTAGAAAAAGCAGAGGAACCAGAGATCAAATAACCAACATTCGTTGGATCATAGAGAAAGCAAGGGAATTCCAGGAAAACATCTACTTCTGCTTCACTGACTACACTAAAGCCTTTGACTGTCTGGATCACAACAAACTGTGGAAAATTCTTCAAGAGATGAGACGACTAGGCTACTTTACCTGCTTCCTGAGAAACCTGTATGCAGGTCAAGAAGCAACCATTAAAACTAGACTTGGAACAATGGTCTGGTTCCAAATTGGGAAAGGAGTATGACAAAGACTGTATACTGTCACCATGTATATTTCACTTATATGCAGAGTACATCAGGAAAAATGCTGGGCTGGATGAAGCACAAGCTGGAATCAAGANATGAGACGACTAGGCTACTTTACCTGCTTCCTGAGAAACCTGTATGCAGGTCAAGAAGCAACCATTAAAACTAGACTTGGAACAATGGTCTGGTTCCAAATTGGGAAAGGAGTATGACAAAGACTGTATACTGTCACCATGTATATTTCACTTATATGCAGAGTACATCAGGAAAAATGCTGGGCTGGATGAAGCACAAGCTGGAATCAAGATTGCCAGGAGAAATATCAATAACCTCAGATATGCAGATGACACCACCTTTATGGCAGAAAGCCATAGAGGAACTAAAGAACCTCTTGATGAAGGTGAAAGAGAAGAGTGAAAAAGCTGGCTTAAAACTCAACATTCAAAAAATGAAGATCATGGCATCTGGTCCCATCACTTCATGGCACATAGAAGGGAGGAAAGTGGGAAGATTTTATTTTCTTAGGTTCCAAAATCACTGTGGACAGTGACTGTAGCCATGAAATTAAATAATACTTGCTCCTTGGTAGGAAAGTTATGACAAACCTAGACAGTACTAAAAAGCAAAGACATCACTTTGCCAACTCTTGAGAGTTTCCTGGACAGCAAAGAGATCAATCCAGCCAATCCTAAAGGAGACCAACCCTGAATATTTATTGGAAGAACTGATGCTGAAACTCCAATTGGCTACCTGATGCAAAGAGCTGGCTCATTGGAAAAGACCCTGATGCTAGGAAAGACTGAGGGCAGGAGGAGAAGGGACAACAGAGAGTGAGATGATTGGATGGCATCACTGACTCAATGAACATGAGTTTGAGCAAACTCTGGGAGATGCTGAAGGACATAGGAACCCAGTATGCTGCAGTCCATGGGGCCACAAATAGCTGGACATGACTGAGTGATTGAACAACACCAAGAAAGCTAAAATGCAGAAAGATATCGGATCCTATTGAGCAGACCAGGCTGGGGGTCCCAGGAACCTCGTGTACTGTCTACAAAGGTAAACTAATCCCACTGTTTCAGAAAACTGGCCTTTTCCCAAAGCAGAGTGCACATGCTACGTGACTCGACAATTCTATTCCTGGAGATATCTAACAGACATGTATACATGGGCTAAAATGTGCACAGGAACACCTAGTGCAGCATTACTCACAGCAGTCCTGAACTGAAATATCCACGTGTCCACTGACTATTCATGGAAGTCAACAGCACACTAGACAACAAAACCAGCAACGGAGACACAGAGCAACGGTGATGAGACTCACAAACATCATTTTGAGCCAAAGAAGTCAGACACAAAGTAATACCGAATTCCTTTTCTTTTGGCCTGCACCCCGAGGCATGTGGGATCTTAGATCCCAGACCAGGGATCAAACCCAGAACCCCTCCCCTGTTAAGGGAGGAATCTTAACCACTGGCCCTCCAGAGACGTCCCAATGATTCCTTTTATAAAAAGTTAAAAAGGCAAAACGAAGTTATGGTGACAGAAATCAGGACAGTGGTCTTCTAGGGCCAAGGAGGAAGAAAGGGTGATGAGGGGGCCTTCTACAGAGGAGCAGGAGTGGGATTCTGGGCACTGATCTATTTCTTGACATAGTGGAGTTTACATAGATATATTCACATTGTTGCATTTACAGCTTTGAGAATTTCCCCTTTTCTGTATATATGGCATACTTACAAACTTTTAAAATAAAATTTAGAATTACAAGTAGGATTGTTGTATCTCATTTGGGGATAAATCATTTTATCTACATTTAAGTATTCACTGAGAAATTTCTGTGAGACTATTCACTAAACATTCATAAAGGTACTTTCTGGAGGGAATTTAGGTGATTCTAAATTTTTCACTATTGCTTGAATTTCTAAATGCATGCATCATTTCTGCAGAAATTGAATGATGGAATTGTTCGACAAGCAGAGACCTTGCCCAGCAGGAAGGATGACTCAGAAGAGGAACAGACTTAACGAGGCCTGCCCAGCACCAGCATGGGACAGCCTGCTCTCCAAGCAGAAAAGAGCACAGGCTTGACTTGGAGACTTTTCCACCTCATGCTCCTCCCAGCTCTCAGCCAATGCATCTGGCTCCACAAATGCAAGCAGGCTGGCCACTGCCCAGTGACCCTGGGCAGGTACCTCAATGTCACAAGAGCCTTTTCCCCACAGCCAGCTGGAAACGACTCCTGGACGAGCCCAGTCTCTCTGCTGCCACGTGGGCTCATCAGCGTCATCGCTGCCACTCCTGCTACTCCAGGTGTTCTGTCAACCATCCTAACTCCTGTCTCAAGTGTTCTTGGCTTTTCCTTGTGCCTCGTTTCACATTTGTTGATGTAGTTACGAAATTTCTGCAGACATTCTAAGCCATAATTCCATTTTTCTTTCACCCAAGGGAGACATGAGTTTCAGTGCTGCTGTTAGCTATGTATTTGGTTGGCAGGCTGAAAGGTTTAAATAACCTTTCCGCATTTAACAGCAAGGCACTTTGTATGTGTGCTCCACATTGGGTCTAAACTGGATCAGAACTCCACCGGGAAAGGGACATCTGGGACGTCTTTATCTATCTTGTTGATTTGTCCCCAACACCTAGGGAAAGAACTGGTGCATAGCAGATTCTGACTGAATGAATGAAATACCACCTTTGCCTTCAATTTTCTGCACTAGTGGAGGAGATAATCATGCACCTAAGACACAAGGTTAGGGATCTGTGCAGTGCTGTGAGGTCCCAGAAAAGGGAAAAAACTAGGTCTTTGGGGACATCAAAGGGACCCCAGACTGATTCTCTGCAGTCTCCTCTCAGGCGTCCTGGCCCCTCTGTCCTCCCCACCTTGTCTGGAGCTCTGCTGACCCCTATTCTAACCCTGAGCCCTGGGCATGCACACTCTGCCTGCCAGACCAGGTCACCCTGGCACACAGTGCCTGCTGCCGGGGCTGCACACACACCCCATGCCAGGCCACCTTCGTCCCTCTCCTGGGCCCGCTCCAGCCAGCCAGCCACTGGTGAGCCTCGAGCACACTCGAAGTTGACCAACAATAAATCAGAGCATCTCTGTCAGAAGACAGTGCTCCAATCCTTGTCAACATTCACTTCTGAAAGGTAGCCAAGGCAGCTGAGTTACTGCTAGCTGAGCTTCTTTGATTTTATCTAGTTTCCTTCTTGGGACATCACGGGTGTCATGGGTCAGTCTTTGAACAGCTTTAATATGACACCTTCACTGTGACTCGACATTGTTCTAAAAGAATCTCAGCACCAGATATCATGGTACCTATTTAAATAAGGAGAAGACATTGTGATTCTGATTCACATTTGTTAGAAGTGAAATCATTTTATTCAGGAAACAAGTGAGAATCAGTTTATGTCACATGAATTCCGCTTTGTGCTAATTTCAAAGTCAGGAACTTGGTAAGATTTCCACGTCAAGTGGTTGATGACAAACAAGCTAATCGAGCCTTTGGAGACCTCAGTCACCTTGGATTCCTTCTGAGAGTGGACCCACCCTCACCCTTAATAAAATGTCATTCCTAGTTTCTAAGAGTAACACACACTAGACATGAAGTTAAAACCAACTTAAACATTTACTTCAAGTTGGACATCACTTTGCACATATATATGATGTTCTTTCTATGGAAATGCTGAGAAAGTATGTGGGTGTGAAAGAAAGAGAGTTCTGCTTAAAGAAACAGCTGTCAGGCATCTGACATGCAGGGGTGCCTGCCTGGCCCCACAGAACTGGTTGCTAAACGTCACCAGGTGGGTAAAGTCTAGCTTTGGGCTGTTGAAGCCCACATGAAAGCGGAGGGTGTTTCTAATTTAGCTGAAATGACTTCATCTCTTAAATCATATCATGGGTTTTCTTGGCTCTAATGTTGCAACAACTGGACAGAAGACCAGCCTCAGGTTTGTGAATTTTTGCCGTCTGTCCTTTCCTTTCTCTGTCATGGATCTTGGTTCCTCCTATGACTCCACTTTTCTACATTCTTTTCATTTTCTTAACAAAATCATAGACCACATTTTCTCTCTTTCTAGCCCCTTCAGGCCTTATTCTTCATTCACTAAAAACTGAGCTGAAGAAAACTCAGAAGACTCACACATTAATTAATGCCAGAGGGCAAATTAACTGTACAATCGTTAACTAGCTAATCACTTGAGATATACTTCAGAAAGGATTACGTACATCAGGTACCTGAACAAATGAAGCTGGGCTTCCTTTGGCACTTTAGTGTTAAGAAAAGGAGTTGAAAAATAAAGGAAAGAAAGCAGTCCTAAAGGACAGTGGACAAAAGGCAGGCGGAAGACATGTGTGGGGAGGAAAACAGGGTTCTGCTCTATTTCAGACACTCAAGCCGATGTCATAGACTGGGTACTGTCTGGGCCACAAGCCACATGGCTGTGCACGCACAGCAGGACTCCATCGTCACATGACAATGACTTCGATGCAAGAGAGTCCCTTGGTCAGAGCCAGGTTTTGCAGGATATTGTGATGATAAGTAGAACATTCTTTGCATCCAAGAATAGGGGCTAGGGACTTCCCTGGTGGTCCAGTGGCTAAGACACACATATCAGTGCCCTGCTAGACCATCCAGAACCTAGATTGTCCCAGGAAGCTTTAGGATCACTTGCCCTAAGAAAGTGATGCAACTGTTCTGCAACAAATGGTTGCATCCTAGAACTGTCATGTCATCACACGGTGTGACACTGTGAGGGCGGGGCCATGGCCCCTGTGGGCTGTCAGGGCTCCCCAAGTTCATCTCCGCCCAAGTAGTCACTTCTCTTAAACACACAAGGCGGGGAGGAATATTAGTGAAGAAAACATGTGCTCTGGAATTCAGCTCCTAGAAAATGGAATATAAAAATTTTGGAATTTTAAAAGAGACAAGGAGTTAATCAGATGTTTTACCAAAAAAAAATTCTTTATTTTAGGTAAGTATAAAATTCACAATACTGTTAAATACTGAGCCCCTGTGACACATTTCAAGCACCATTTTCAGGATAATTAGAACTCTTCTGCTAACGAAAGGAGAAGGTTAAATTACTCAAGATTTCAAAGCCATCTCCAGGTTTTCCGTTCCTATCTACAAAGAAGCATCAGGACTTCCCTGGTGGTTCAGTGGCTAAGACTCCACACTCCTGATGCAAGGGGCCCATGTTTAATCCTGGATCAGGGAACTAGATCCCACATGCTGCAACTAAGACCCAGTGACCTAGCACAGGCAAATAAATAAATAAAAAGAAGCTTGTTGCCCCCCCACCACCTTTATCTTGGACAAACAACATGGCTTGCAGATCTCAGTTCCCTGACCAGGGTTCAGTCTGGATCCAAGGCAGTGAAAGCACTGACCCCTAATCACTAGACCATCAGGGAGTTCCCACCCACTCCCCTTTTTGGAATGTTTAGGTAGTCAGGTGTTTATTTTCTAGTTCTCAATAAAAATTGTCAGGTTTTCATTTTTGGTAAGCACTGTGTCTTACCTTCTTGCTCAAGAGCTTTTTTGTTTAGTATTTATTTATTTGGCTGTACCGGCCCTCCAATTCTTCGACCTTCACCGCAGCATGCGAACTGTTAGTTGTGGCATGTGGGATCTAGTTTCCTCACAGGGATCGAACCTGGGACCCCTGCATTGGGAGCACAGAGTCTTAGCCACTGGGCCACCCTTACCTTCCTGCTTATAGTAGGAAGTTTATGCTTGAAGGTAGCAGTTAACAAGAATGGTTCTAAGTGAAACAGCAGAAGCCAATTTACTCTAAATAGGGTAGAGGTAGGTCCAGGCCAAGGTGACCTGGCCTGGTTACTCCCCTCTTAGGTCACCTGGCCACTGGTTAGGAGTTAGGGTGTCTACCCCACCACTCACCTGCTGAGTCGGAATCTGTATTCAGCAAGGGTCCCAGTGGAGAAGCACCGCATTGTGGTTGGTGCAGGAGTTCCTACAAAAGCCACAAAACACAGTGGTTGTGCTAAGTGCTCAGACTAGAGGTTTGAACCTGCTGGCTGTCCCAGCAGGTCCCACAGGGACCCCCACACATCTGGGGCTATTCTGAGCCTGGAGTCTCCTCTCTCCCCAAACCCTGCCAGCACAAGGAGCACTCATGGCCTCAGAAATTCAAAGTGACACCCGCTGTCCTAGTTGATTCACCAAATCTGCATCAGAGATTTTTCTGATTCTCAGTTCAGCTCAGATCAGTTCAGTCACTCAGTCATGTCAGGCTCTTTGTGACCCCATGCACTTCAGCACACCAGGCCTCCCTGTCCATCACCAACTCCAAGAGCTTGCTCAAACTCATGTCCATTGAGTTGATGATACCATCCAACCATCTCATCCTCTATTATCTGCTTCTTCTCCTGCCTTCAATCTTTCCCAGCAGCAGAGTCTTTTCCAATGAATCAGTTCTTCCCATAAGATGGCCAAAGTATTAGAGCTTCAGCTTCAGCATCAGTTCTTCCAACGAATACTCAGAATTGATCTCCTTTAGGATGGACTGGTTGGATCTCCTTGCAGTCCAAGGGACTCTCAAGAGTCTTCTCCAACACCACAGTTCAAAAGTATCAATTCTTTGGTGCTCAGCTTTCTTTATAGTCCAACTCTCACATCCATACATGACTACTGGAAAAATCATAGCTTTGATGAGACAGAACTTCATTGGCAAAATAATGTTTCTGCTTTTTGATATGCTGTCTAGTTTGTCATAGCTCTTCTTCTAAGGAGCAAGTATCTTTTAATTTCATGCCTGTAGTCACCACTTGCAGTGATTTTGGAGCCTAAGAAAATAAAGTCTGTCATTGTTTCCGTTGCTTCCCCATCTTGTTTTTCATGAAGTGATGGGACTGGATGCCATGATCTTAGTTTTTTGAATGTTGAGTTTTAAGCCAGCTTTTTCACTTCCTTCAAGAAGGGCTTTAGCTCCTCTTTGCTTTCTGCCATAAGGGTGGTATTGTTGGCATATCTGAGGTTATTGATATTTCTTTCTGCAATCTTGATTGCAGCTTGTGCTTCATCCAGCCCCTCATTTCACATGATGCACTTTGTATGTAAGTTAAATAAACAGAGTGACAGTATACAGCCTTGATGTGCTCCTCTCCTGATTTGGAACCAGTCTGTTGTTTCACGTCAAGTTCTAACTGTTGCTTCTTGACTTGCACACAGATTTCTCAGGAGGCAGGTCAGGTGCTCTGGTATTCCCATCTCTTTGAGAATTTTCCACAGTTTGCTGTGATCCACACAGTCAAAGGCTTTGGCATAGTCAATAAAGCAGAAGTAGATGTTTTTCTGGAACTCTCTTGCTTTTTTGATGATCCAACAGATGTTGGCAATTTGATCTCTGGTTCCTCTGCCTTTTCTAAAACCAGCTTGAACATCTGAAAGTTCTTGTTTCGTGTACTGTTGAAGCCTATCTTGGAGAATTTTGAGCATGACTTTGCTAGCATGTGAGATGAGTGCAATTGTGCAGTAGTTTGAACATTCTTTGGCATTGCCTATCTTTGGGATTGGAATGAAAACTGACATTTTCCAGTCCTATGGCCACTGCTGAGTTTTCCAAATTTGCTGGCATATTGAGTGCAGCACTTGACAGTTATCTGTTAGGATTTGAAATANTCAGTCACTCAGTCATGTCAGGCTCTTTGTGACCCCATGCACTTCAGCACACCAGGCCTCCCTGTCCATCACCAACTCCAAGAGCTTGCTCAAACTCATGTCCATTGAGTTGATGATACCATCCAACCATCTCATCCTCTATTATCTGCTTCTTCTCCTGCCTTCAATCTTTCCCAGCAGCAGAGTCTTTTCCAATGAATCAGTTCTTCCCATAAGATGGCCAAAGTATTAGAGCTTCAGCTTCAGCATCAGTTCTTCCAACGAATACTCAGAATTGATCTCCTTTAGGATGGACTGGTTGGATCTCCTTGCAGTCCAAGGGACTCTCAAGAGTCTTCTCCAACACCACAGTTCAAAAGTATCAATTCTTTGGTGCTCAGCTTTCTTTATAGTCCAACTCTCACATCCATACATGACTACTGGAAAAATCATAGCTTTGATGAGACAGAACTTCATTGGCAAAATAATGTTTCTGCTTTTTGATATGCTGTCTAGTTTGTCATAGCTCTTCTTCTAAGGAGCAAGTATCTTTTAATTTCATGCCTGTAGTCACCACTTGCAGTGATTTTGGAGCCTAAGAAAATAAAGTCTGTCATTGTTTCCGTTGCTTCCCCATCTTGTTTTTCATGAAGTGATGGGACTGGATGCCATGATCTTAGTTTTTTGAATGTTGAGTTTTAAGCCAGCTTTTTCACTTCCTTCAAGAAGGGCTTTAGCTCCTCTTTGCTTTCTGCCATAAGGGTGGTATTGTTGGCATATCTGAGGTTATTGATATTTCTTTCTGCAATCTTGATTGCAGCTTGTGCTTCATCCAGCCCCTCATTTCACATGATGCACTTTGTATGTAAGTTAAATAAACAGAGTGACAGTATACAGCCTTGATGTGCTCCTCTCCTGATTTGGAACCAGTCTGTTGTTTCACGTCAAGTTCTAACTGTTGCTTCTTGACTTGCACACAGATTTCTCAGGAGGCAGGTCAGGTGCTCTGGTATTCCCATCTCTTTGAGAATTTTCCACAGTTTGCTGTGATCCACACAGTCAAAGGCTTTGGCATAGTCAATAAAGCAGAAGTAGATGTTTTTCTGGAACTCTCTTGCTTTTTTGATGATCCAACAGATGTTGGCAATTTGATCTCTGGTTCCTCTGCCTTTTCTAAAACCAGCTTGAACATCTGAAAGTTCTTGTTTCGTGTACTGTTGAAGCCTATCTTGGAGAATTTTGAGCATGACTTTGCTAGCATGTGAGATGAGTGCAATTGTGCAGTAGTTTGAACATTCTTTGGCATTGCCTATCTTTGGGATTGGAATGAAAACTGACATTTTCCAGTCCTATGGCCACTGCTGAGTTTTCCAAATTTGCTGGCATATTGAGTGCAGCACTTGACAGTTATCTGTTAGGATTTGAAATAGCTCAACTGGAATTCCATCACCTCCACTAGCTTTGTTCGTAGTGAGGCTTCCTAAGGCCTGCTTGACTGCATTTCAGAATGTCTGGCTCTAGGTGAGTGATCACACCATCATGGTTATCTGGGTCATGAAGATCATTTTTGTACATTTCTTCTGTGTACCCTTGCTACCTTTTCTTAATATCTTCTGCTTCTGTTAGGTCCATATCATTTCTGTACTTTATTGTGCCCATCTATGCATGAAATGTTCCCTTGGTATCTCTAATTTTTTGAAAAGATCTCTAGTCTTTTCCATTATATTGTTTTCCTCTATTTCTTTGCATTAATAATTTAGGAAGACTTTCTTATCTCTCCCTGCTGTTCTTTGGAATTCTGCACTCAGAGTTCCTTTGCCTTTCACTTCTTTTCTTTTCTAAGCTATTTGTAATGCTTCCTCAGACAGCCATTTTGCTTTTTTTGCATTTCTTTTTCTTGGGGATGGTCTTGATCACTGCCTCCTATACAATTTCAGGAACCTCTGTCCCTAGTTCTTCAGTCATTCTGTCTATCAGATCTAATCCCTTGAATCTGTCACTTCCACTGTATAATTTTAAGGGATTTGATTTAGGTCATACCTGAATGATTCTAGTGGTTTTCCCTACTTTTTTCAATTTAAGTCTGAATTTTGCATAAAGGAGTTCATGATCTGAGCCACAGTTAGTTCCCAGTCTTGTTTTTGCTGACTCTACAGAGTTTCTCCATTTTGGCTGCAAAGAATATTATCAACCTGATTTTGGTGTTGATCTTCTGGTGATGTCCTGTGTAGAGTCATCTCTTGTGTTGTTGAAAGAGGGTGTTTGCTTTGACCAGTGTGTTCTCTTGGTAAAACTCTGTTAGCCTTTGCCCTGCTTCATTTTGTACTTCAAGGCCAAACTTAGCTGATATTCCAGGTATCTCTTGACTTCTTACTTTTGCATCCAGTCCCCTATGATGAAAAGCACATCTATTTTTGGTGTTAGTTCTAGAAAGTCTTGTAGGTAAACAGAAATCCACTTATAGCAGTTGAAGCGGGGGAAAGGACTTAATCATAAGGACAGGCGTGTAGATCATGAAACCCAAGGCAGCCTCCTGGGGGAATTCCCAGGACCCAGAGAATTATTCCAAGTCCAGCCCCACAGCCACGTGGTCTCTGGTTGCTGTTTCCGTCGGCACATTGCATGCTTCTGTCTTTTCACACTGTTTACATGACCAGCCCAGAGGTCCCCTCATGCCAGCAATATGCTCCCCCCATCCTCACCTAGAAGTTGTCCTCTCAGGTATGAACTTGGGGGGACCTCCATTTACTAAGGCACAGTCCCATTTACCCAGAGAAAAACATCTCTGGTTGACAGGGTGATTTCAGGCATCACCCCCAGACCATGGCTGGGTGCCCGCTCAGCCACCTCACAGACTACCTGCTACCCTAGGAGAAGGGTGTGGGTGGGCTGCACAGAACCTCCCTGCCGGCAGTTGCACTGACATTTAGAGCCCCACGGGCTTGTGAATGCGGCATTGTCCTTCCAGGCCACACAGCCTGAAAGCAAACAAATGCTGCTCAGTCAGCCCTGCCTTGCTCTCCTTGGGGGTGGGGACCAGCCACAGCCAAGAATCGGGGGAAAGTCGACAGTCTGATCAGAGCGATTTCTGTTGACTTTCTCTTCTGTTTGTTTTAAGTGACAGGCTTGGGGTTTGGCAACACGCAGTGTCCTGTGATCTGGAATCAGATACTGACAAGCAGCCAGAAAGCAGGCAGGAACAAGGTGCACGTTTGGATGACAGTGTGGCTTCTTTGGAAAGTGGAGCGCTAGCTGCAGGCTGACATCCCCTGCGGGCCGCGTCCAGGCAGCATGGCCGCAACTCAGCCACATGCAGCCACAGAGCTCTGATGCCCATGGGACAAAGGATGCCAGCCAGGGCACAGCTCCCACAGTTTGAGTGTGGTTACTGCAAAAGCCTGATTTCTTTTTTTGCCTCAGATTTCTCAGTAGTCATTTTAGAGATTCTGAAAAATTCTACCTCTGACACAAACTACTTTTCTTTAACCACAACCTTTCTCCTAGTGAACTTATTCGATCCCCTAGTTTTAATGCCATCTATTGACTGGTGGTTCCTAAATGTGCATCTCCTCTGAGCTCAGGGCCAACCTAAGCTCACAACCTAGAAGCTAAGAGTTATACTTTATTTGGCAGAAATTTTTAGAACTGAAGTTTGGGAAGCAGTATCTCAAGTAACTCTGAGAGAGCTGTTCCAAGGAGGCGAGGTGGGGAAGCCAGGTTATAGAGAAGTTTGCAACAGAGGGCAGGTAGCCAAACATCAAAACTGTTTTTGTGAATTAAATAAAACCAGATATCTCAAGTTAAGGAATTTAGCCCTTTTCCACATATGGGAAGATGTAAGAATCTGGACTCCCTGAAATGATTCTTTTCATATGCATCTCAGTTATCTGGGGCCAGTACCCTGAGTTCCTCAAGGCTCACCGAAGGGAGTGGATGCAGTCTGAGTGCTGCCAGATGGAGGAGACATTCTTCTCCTTCCTGGGTGCCCTTAGAGCTCAGAAATTCACATGCAGAGGGCCAGAATCACTGATAGTTGTCAGCCTTGTTTACTGATCTGGCAGAAAGTACTCCATTTCTCAAAGTTCCACCTGGGACGTAGATTTCTAATTCCATTTCAGGCTCAGTGTGGCCACAAGTGAACTTCAGAGCTCTGCCTGTCTCTTCCATCCCCCAGTGTCTCTAATGAATTCAGGGCCTCCTTCCAGCCACCACAGGCAAAAATGGAGGAATCATAACCAGTTCCTCCTGTCGACAGAGAGAAATGCACAGCCGGAAAGTTGAGTTTGTTCGGCAGACTTTGGAGGACTTAGTCCAGGATGCACGCTCTCAAATAGCTCTGAGGGTGTACTCTGTTACAGGCAAGGGGGGAGCCAGGATATCCAGGAGTTTTTGCAACAAAAACCAGGCAGTCAGAGCACTGAAAAATTACTGTTAATGAATCTAGTGCTCTGGTATGTATGGGAAGATGCAAGAGTCTGGGTTCACTGAAATCATTCCTCTGATGGGCACCTCAGCTATCTGGGGCTAACGTCCTTCTCTTCTCCATCCTGAGTTCCCTTGGGGTGCACAGTCTGGGCTTGACAGCTGGCTTGACAGCATCTCTGGTTTACTGCTGTGGGAGGTGGCATTCTTTGTTCTCACCCTCTTTGCTAATACCGCTGGAAAATAGCTCTCTACTTCCCACAAATATACCCCGAATTTATCAATTCTCACCATCTTGTTGACAGAAACCAGAGTACTAGTCACCTTTGTCTCCACCTAGACTATATCTGGCAATCCACTCCAGTACTCTTGCCTGGAAAATCCCATGGACAGAGGAGTCTGGCAGGCTGCAGTCCATGGGGTCGCTAAGAGTCAGCCACGACTGAGTGATTCACTTTCCCTTTTCACTTTCATACATCGGAGAAGGAAATGGCAACCCACGCCAGTGTTCTTGCCTGGAGAATCCCAGGGATGGGGGAGCCTGGTGGGCTGCCGTCTATGGGGCTGCACAGAGTTGGACATGACTGAAGCGACTCAGCAGCAGCAGCAGCAGACTATATTATGAAAGCTTCCCTTCTCTCTCTCACTTTTTAATTTTTGTTGTTTTTATGCTTCAGAAACTTTTTATTATGCTGCTGCTAAGTTGCTTCAGTTGTGTCCGACTCTGTGTGACCCCATAGACAGCAGCCCACTAGGCTCCCCTGTCCCTGGGATTCTCCAGGCAAGAACACTGGAGTGGGTTGCCATTTCCTTCTCCAATGCATGAAAGTGAAAAGTGAAAGTGAAGGCGCTCAGTGGGTCCAACTCTTAGCGACCCCATGGACTGCAGCCTACCAGGCTCCTCCGTCCATGGGATTTTCCGGGCAAGAATACTGGAGTGGGGTGCCATTGCCTTCAAAAACTTTTTATTATAGAAAGTTTTAAACATTAAAGCAGAGAGAATATAATAAACCTCATTATACTTATCAACTAGCTTCAAGAAACCCCACATTTTGCATGTTATTTTGCTCTTTTCCCCCCACAAATTGGTACTTTGCTTTGTTTCAGAATATTTTAAAGCAATTCCCTTATATCATGCTGTCTTTTTTCCTGTAAATACTGTAGTATCCATCTGTAACTGATAAGGAATTTTTAAGGAACACATCCATTATACTATTATCATATGTCAAAAATTAACAATTTTCTCATATTGTACATATTGTCTTAAAAACCTGTTTTTACAATTGCTCTGGTGGAATCAGGATGCAAACAAACTTCTTGCTGTATATTTGGTTAGCTGTCCCTTAAGTCTCTTTTGTAACTACCCTTCCCTTCCCTTTTTAGGCTCTGGAAGGAAACAGACTGGACTTCGAAGCTATCATCTCCCAAGAGCACAGAACTGCTTATGCACAACTGATCTAAAATCAAACTACATGGGATCTCCCTGTGGCCCAGTGGCTAAGACTCCATGCTCCCAATGCAGGAGGCCCGGGTTCTACCCCTTGGTCGAGGATTTAGACCCCACATGTCTGAACGAAAGATTCCACATGCCACAACTAAAACCTGGTGCAGCCAAGTATTTTTAAAAATAATGATAGTAAAATAAAACTACAGCCTATGACTTGTATTCCCTGTGCAGAGGGACAGCTGATTTGTGGAACATCCAGGTTCATATACTTTTCCCTTTGGGGACATTTTTCAAAATGAATGTTAACAACACAAAAACCACCCAGAACCAACCATTTCCCACAAGCTGACGTCTTAGTTCTCAAGATCCACCATCTTTTGTCAACAGTTCCCATCTCCTAAGGGTATGGCAACCCACTCCAATATTCTTGCCCGGAGAATCCCGTGGGCAAAGGGGCCTGGCAGGCCACAGTCCATGGGGTCGCAAAGAGATGGACACAACTGAGGCAACTTAGCATGCATCTTATCTTCTACTTCTGGGTAGACAACAGTTTTTGCTTAGTTTGTTTCCCAAATGAGACTCACCCTGCTATCCTGTTGCTGGGACCAGCCTTTATGTCACCCTCCAGGCACAAGATTCCTGCCCTACACACAGCCTGGCTTCAGCACCAACGCTGTCAGTTACCTTTCTGTGTGCCTAAGACTGTCCTCCTTACCCGGGTTCTAAGGCCCTGAGACCAAAAGTCCCATCTTGTATTTACTGATACACACAGAAGATTTGGCACTATGATCCACAGCACATGATTGATAAATGTGGTTAAGTGGCTGTAATTTCTCAATTGGATGCTAAAAGTAGAGCTTTGAGAGAGAAAAGATGATAATTACCTGAGCACAGAGTTAGGAGAAGTAAGGCTAGAAGTGAGACAATCTTCCCAGAAAAAAGAAAATTACCTGAGGCCAGCCTCTGGGACGCCTAGCGCGGGAAGACGCGCCTTACTGTGACTGAGCCCAAGCATGCTCTGCTTGCTGCACGGCTGGCCAAAGAATCCAAGAGATGAGGTGTGGAGGCAAGGAAAAAGACTTGGAAAGCCAGCTGACTGAGAAGACAGCAGGCTAGTGTCTCAAAATACCCATTTTGTCAGGGTCTGGATGCCAGGCTCTTTTGCAGAGTCAGAGAGAGAGAAGCAATGAGGAACTAACATCAAAAGGCAGAATAGAGAGCGAGAGGCAGAGGGGAAGTAAAGTGAAGGGGTCTTCAGTCTGGCAAAAACATCTCCAAAGGAACAGCCAGCCTTTGGAAGGTTTGTGTTAATCTCTTCTATTCACAGGTGGGCAGGGAAAAATCTCTCTCTCCATGAGCTGAACAAAGGCACATTAGTTTACAATTAAGCAGAGGGGCAGGGTCCTCTTAGGCAAGCCATTAAGTATAACAAAAGCAACCAAAAGCAAGTCAAAGTAACAGTTTCCAACACGGAGTCAGAATCAGCTTCCTCCCTGCAACATTACGACCTAACCAGTAACATTAGCAGATTGCCCCTGGAATCCAAGTGAGGTGTTATTCAATGCACACGCAAGAGGCTTTTATTTCTTGCTTACAGTGGAACACTCCTGCCTGCCCCCAAATGTTCAGCTGCCAAGGAACAGCTGAAAAACAGCCAGAAAATTTGGCTGAAATACCCTGAAAAGAAGTGAAGGTGAGTCGCTCAGTTGTGTCCAATTCTTTACGACACCGTGGGCTGTAGCCTACCAGGCTCCTCTGTCCATGGAATTCTTCAGGCAAGAATACTGGAGTGGGTAGCCATTCCCGTTTCCAGGGGACCTTCCCAACCCAGGGATTAAACCCAGGACTCCCACATTGCAGGCAGATTCTTTACCATCTGAGCCACGTTTTATTAATCCTAATTCCTTTTTAAAATGTATTTAAAATAGCCAAAGGAAAAGAAAGAAAGGTCATTTGAGAAACAGAAAGGCTGACTTTGTCATTTATATGACTGCTGCCCCTTTGTCTCCCCATCCATTTTTTTTTAGTGTGGTAAATATACACAACACAGAATTTATCGTTTTAGCCATTCTTAGGTGAACGCTTCAGTGGCATTAAGTACGTTTCACTGGTGAGCAACTATCACCATTGGGCAAAAACTGGAAGTCTATCTGCATTAAACATTGGCTTCCCCTGCCCTCCTCCCCCAGCCCCCAGCCCCCAGCATCTACTTTCTGTCTCTGTGACTCTGACTTCTGTAGGAACCTCAGAGGAGTAGAATCAAACAGTATTTGCCCTTCTGTGTCTGGCTCATTTCACTTAGCACAATGTCTTCAAGATAAATCCATGTTGTAGCCTGGGTCAGATTTTCATTCCCTTTTAGGCTGAATAATATTCCCCTGTACGTACAGACCGCCCCTTGTTTATCCATCATCCACTGACGTTACTTGGGTCCGTTCCACTTTCTGACTGTTGTGAACAATGCTGCTCTAAACACGTGACCCCAAATATTGAAAGCAAGTCCCTGCTTTCAATTCTCTCGGGTGTATACCCAGCCAAACCCAGGTTTGAAGCCATTATTTCCATTTCTACACCCCTCAGGCATTTAGAGCATTTCCTTTCTTTCACATCTTATTTTTAAAGTAATTCTACAAGATTTACAATTTCCAGCCTCTGGTAAACCCCATATAAACAAAAGTCCCAGCTTCTGGGCATCAGGAGATCATCAGCTCACTTTGGAGGCAGGAACAAGGCAGGTGTGGACATTCATTCACTCCGCTGTCTGAGTCAGCCCTCCCGCCACACCTGGGACAGACTGAGGAAAACAGAAGTTCCAGTCTTCAGGCTGTTCAGTAAACAGCAGCCACACGGAATAGAAACAGAGCCCAGCATCTGAAGCTCCCACCTAGAAAGGGCAGCAGAAGCCGGCACAGGAGCTGGGTTGGGGACGGACCTCCGCAGACGGGCCCTGCCAGGGCCACAGAAATAACCAGCTCCACACTGGCTGGAGTTTACCTGCTTTTAGAAAAGCAACCCTGTGATACACGCATACTGTTCAGAGCTGTTGTGAGGAGAGATTAAATATCAAAGGCGATTTGGGCTTTGAAAACACAAGGAATCATGCAATTCCTAAGTATTCTGTGATCCCTCCACAAAGCTTAATGTTCTCTTTCAGAAAAACAAAAACAAAAAAACAAAAACAAAACAGAAGGCAGGAAAAATAGAAGATTCCCAGCCCTTTAAGAGCAGGAAGTTCCTTGTGTTCTGTTTCCCTCTTAATCTCACCCTGTCATTAGCAGAAAACACCAACAACTTTCTGTAAAAAGCAGATGAGAACCTCTAGATTGCAATGATTTTCTCACATGGCCCTGAGTCAGATCACTGTTTCCCCAGGACCCTAGAGGAACATCTGGTTATTTTCTTAGTGTAGACCTGGCCTAATGCCTGAATCCATCACTGAGGACTAATACTCTTTCGGTTCAGAAGGTGGAGAACAAAGTCTTGAACTTGCAAATAGTCTGAATGGGGACTTCCCTGATTGCCCAGTGGCTAAGAACCCCAAGCTCCCAAAGCAGGGGTCCTGGGTTTCAGCTGAGCGTTGCTCAGGGAACTAGATCCCACATGCTTCAATTAAGAATTCTCATACGGAAACTAAAGATCCCACGTGATGTAAATAAGACTCGGTGCAGCCAAATAAATTAAAATAGTTATTTTTCAAAACTGCATGAATCTCTGCAAAGGAAGAGATGCTTCAGATGAAACCACACTGACATGAGAGGTCTCTATGACAAAAAAAGCATCCTAAGCTTTAGGCAACAAGCTCCTTCTTTCCAAGGATATTGGAGAGAAAACCCAGGGACACTCTGCTGGATCACTCCCTGTGTACTAGGAAGGGATTTGGCCAGGACATCAGCTGCTGGCTACAGGCTCTGTTTGGGACATGGCCACAGTGCCGGGAAAACAGAAAAATTCTCCAGTGTCTATTTATTTCAAGAAACATCATCTCAGAGGGTTGACAGAAGAAACAGGGAATCTTACAAGAAAATCATCTCAACAATACAACTTCCTAGGCATCTGAACTCTTTCTCAACAGTTTTAGAGATTTTTTAAAGTTTAGTGTTTAGAACTGCTAGCTGCTGCTGCTGCTAAGTCGCTGCAGTCCTGTCCAACTCTGTGCAACTCCATAGACAGCAGCCCACCAGGCTCCTCTGTCCCTCGGATTCCCCAGGCAAGAATACTGGAGTGGGTTGCCATTTCCTTCTTCATAGAACTGCTAGAACTAGTCCTAATAACTGAGAACAAGTGCTCATAAATGAGCCATTAAAAGAAACTAAAAGATAGCAGTAGTGTATTATAACCATCCATCTTGCTAAGAACATGTGCTAAGTCACTTCAGTTGTGTCCAACTCTGTGCAACCCTATGGACTGTAGCTCACCAGGCTCCTCTGTCCATGGGGATTCTCCAGGCAAAAATATCAGAATGGGTTGCCCTGCCCTCCTCCAGGGGATCTTCATGACTCAGGGATCAAACCTCATCTCTTATGTCTCCTGGACTGGAAGTCAGGTTCTTAACCACTAGCACCACCTGGGAAGCCCTGCTAAGAACTTCAGTTCAGTTCAGTCGCTCAGTCGTGTCCAACTGTTCGTGACCCCATGAATCGCAGCACACCAGGCCTCCCTGTTCATCACCAACTCCTGGAATTCACTCAGACTCATGTTCATCGAGTCCGTGATGCCATCCAGCCATCTGATCTTCTGTCATCCCCTTCTTCTCCTGCCCACAATCCCTCCCAGCATCAGAGTCTTTTCCAATGAGTCAACTCTTCGCATGAGGTGGCCAAAATACTGGAGTTTCAGCGTTAGCATCATTCCTTCCAAAGAAATCCCAGAGCCGATCTCCTTCAGAATGGACTGGTTGGATCTCCTTGCAGTCCAAGGGACTCTCAAGAGTCTTCTCCAACACCACAGTTCAAAAGCATCAATTCTTCAGTGCTCAGCCTTCTTCACAGTCCAACTCTCACATCCATACATGACCACAGGAAAAACCATAGCCTTGACTAGATGGACCTTAGTNTTGCAGTCCAAGGGACTCTCAAGAGTCTTCTCCAACACCACAGTTCAAAAGCATCAATTCTTCAGTGCTCAGCCTTCTTCACAGTCCAACTCTCACATCCATACATGACCACAGGAAAAACCATAGCCTTGACTAGATGGACCTTAGTCGGCAAAGTAATGTCTCTGCTTTTGAATATTTAGGTTGGTCATAACTTTTCTTCCAAGGACTAAGCGTCTTTTAATTTCATGGCTGCAGTCACCATCTGCAGTGATTTTGGAGCCCCCAGAAATAAAGTCTGACACTGTTTCCACTGTTTCCCCATCTATTTCCCATGAAATGATGGGACCAGATGCCATGATCTTCGTTTTCTGAATGTTGAGCTTTAAGTCAACTTTTTCACTCTCCTCTTTCACTTTCATCAAGAGGTTTTTTTTTAGTTCCTCTTCACTTTCTGCCATAAGGGTGGTGTCATCTGCATATCTGAGGTTATTGATATTTCTCCTGGCAATCTTGATTCCAGCTTGTGTTTCTTCCATTCTGATTCCTAAATTCACCTACTACTACTGAAAGCCATTCCATGGACTGCAGCAAGCAATGCTTTGGGAAAGGGATCCTGTGACGCTACTACTAAGAAGGGAAGATAATCATGTGATGTGAGAGAGGTGCTAATTATTCCTACATGTATAAATGTATCAGAGTAACATGGTGTACACCTTAAGTTTATACAATGTTATATGTCAAATATATTTCAATTCAAAAAGTCAACTTTAAAAAGATTTTCAAAAGAACCTAAAGGAGAAATAAAGGAAGCTGTGTGGCTGAGATTCCATTAAAACTTTTTTTTTTTTTTAATTAGTGTGCAAACCTACTACACAGGGACTCGGGAACTGATTTGATTCATCCCATTTGTGAAATCTGAGTCTAACTGAACCGACTTTTTTTTTTTTTTATGGCCATGTACCATATGTTCCATGGTACATGGTTATGGCCATGTACCATATGTTACTTAGTTCCCTGGGAGAACTAAGGTTCTCCAACTAGGGAGGGAACCTATGTCCCCTGCATTGGAAGGATGATGTGTTAATCACTGGACCACCAGGGGAGTCCCTAAATGGACTGATTTTTAAATGAATCAGTGGAAGCAGGGGCTCAGAAGGCCCAGTCCTGTCACTGTCGCTGTTGGCGGGTGGCTCAGCCCCACTCTGGAGGTGCCTTCAAAAGCAGCTTCAGAAAAAACAATGACACAGTCCTAACACATGACATGCCTACCTGGGGAGGAATTTGGAATTTGAGTTTGCTTTTTAATTTAATATTTATTTACTTGGCTGTGTCAGGTGTTGGTCGCAGCATGTGGCATCTTCATTGTGGTAGATGGCTTAGTCACCCAGCAGAATATGGGATCTTAGTTCCGTGACCAGGTATTGAACCTACATTTCCTGCATTGAAAGGTGGATTCTTAACCATTGGGCCACCAGGGAAATCCCCTGAGTTTGCTTTTATGGGGCATAAAAAAAGAATGTTTCAGGAAAAATTAAATCTCATGTTTTCAGAGAGCAGCCCAGTGTCTTCCCCTTTAAACAGACTTAATCTCCTTCTAGTGAGTGCTACCAACATTTGAAGTGCTTCATTTTAATCCTTAATAACAGTTTTATTCTGCTACATTTGTTTAAAACTTTAAGTTACAATAAGAACACAAAGAATTTCCATTTATCTTCTGTCCTCCTTCTTAAAATGTTAACATTTTGCCACATCTACCCTAACTTTCTCTGTCTCTTGCTCTTCCCTGAATCATTTGAGAGTAAGTTACAAACGTGATGCTCTTGAGTCTGAATAGTACTTCCCAGAAGCAAGGTCAGTCTACTGCATAATCACAGAACAAAGATCAAACCCAGGAAATCAGTATCACACAACACCGTCATAACCTACAGACCTTATTCAGGTTTGGCCATTTAGCTCAATATTGTCCTTTGTAGTAAAAGAAAAGCCTGGCTCACGTGCTGCGTTTGCCAGCTGTTGTATTTCTGAAGTCTCCTTTAATCTGGAACGGCTCTCAGTCTTTGTTTTTGATGATCTTGACAGTTCTGAAGATTATATATCAATATATCGCAGAAAGTCCTCTCACTTGGGTTTGTCAGATTCTTCCTAATTACTTCAACCAGGTCATGCACTTTTGGCAGAGATTTCATAGAAGTAATGTGTTTTTCTAGTGCATCAAATCAGGAGCCATACTATGTTGACAAACAACAATTGCTAACAGAAAAGTTGTATCTTGGTATTTTTTTCTCTGTGAAATAAAACATCATAAGAATTCTAAACTATCACTAGATTCATAATAACTGTAGTTATGATTCTATGATTTACCTACCACTTTCTAGTCACAGGAAAAGTGGAGACTGCACGTAGCACCAGTAAAGGGCATGACCTCTCGTTAGCACCCAGAACCACCTGTCTTTTTCGTTTCTGCTCTGTTTCCCACCCTCCACCACACCCATCTCTGCTTCTTGCTCAGCTTAGACAGGGTCAGACAGTTCAATCCAGTCGTGGCTCCCTCTCAACATGCTGTGTGGCTCCGCTGGTTCGCAGTGGGTGAAATGACCTCACCCATCTCTTGACAAGGTTAGATTGCTGATGGTATGTTCCAGTAGTTATCTCACTTCTGTTGAACAATGAAGTTGCATAAAAAACTAGACCTCAAATATGCAAAAACTGTTCTTCTTGAAATTTATAGAAGATGTAAGGTTAAAGACCCACCAGTTTCAGGATTCTCCATAAAATGGTAATAACATTTAGGCTTCTGCCATAGGCTATGTAGGGCTTCTCAGGTGGCTCAGTGGTAGAGAATCTGCCAGCTAAATAAGGAGATTCAGGTTCGATCCCCAGGAAGATCCCCTGAAGAAGGAAATGGCAACCCACTCCAGTATTCTTGCCTGGAGAATCCCATGGAAAGAGGAGCCTGGTGGGTTACAGTCCACAGGGTCACAAAGAGCTGGACATGGCTGAGTGACTAAGCACACAGGCACGCACACAGGCATACACATAGCCCGTGTCTATGAGCAATCGCTGGTAGATGACAGAGAAAGCAAACATATTTTGTTATTGTTCAGTTGCTCAGTTATGTTCGACTCATGTGACCTCATGGACTGCAGCACGAACTGCAGCATGGACCTCATGGACTGCAGACTCCTTGTCCTGCACCATCTTCCAGAGCTTGCTCAAACTCATGTCCATGGAGTCAGTGATGCCATCCAACCATCTCATCCTTTGTTATCCCCTTCTCCTCCTGACCTCAATTTTTCCCAGCATCAGGGTCTTTTTCAGTGAGTTGGTGATTCACATCAGCTAGCCAAAGTATTGGAGCTTCAGCTTCAGCNAGGGAGGCCTGGCGTGCTGGAATTCATGGGGTCACAAAGAGTCGGACATGACTGAGTGACTGAACTGAACTGATGCTTTTTCCTAGTTCTAGAAGAGGACAACAGCCTGGTTTGGTAAGAAAAGAGGGAAAAGGAACTCCTGCCTAATTCTACTTGCTATATATTTAGTACTTTACTTAACATTTTAAACCATCCTAGTGACCAATCATTTGAACCTCAAAACCACTAAGTTTTGCTATATGTCCACCTGAAACAATTACAATATCATTAATCAGCTATACTCCAATACATAATAAAAAGATAATAAAATAAAACCATTAAGTGTGATGGGCTGTACATATGGGATTTATCACCCCAATTTATGGATGAACTACTGAAACTCAAAAATACATAGCTTCATAAGTCTGAATGGCAAGTAGATGGTACAGCAATCTTTCAGCTGTAAAGAAACAGTAGTCACTTTAAAGGAGAAAAGAATGTGTTTTGCTTGAGTCAATTATATCTAAGTATTTTAAAATACTAAAATCAATACTAATTTCAAGTGAGATCAACATGAATGGATGAAAACTCTGAATTCTAAGATGTTGCATGTGCGATTGATGTCTATTTAGCAAACTCAAATTAGGCTGACAAACGTCTGTTTCAGCACAGGTCCCGGGGTTAGTGAACACAGACAGTGACCAGCAGCTAGGTTTGTGGAGCATGACAAGAAGCATACATGTTATAGAAATTTCTAATTAAAATGACCTCAAGGTTTAGGAGTTAGGACTGCTCTCTTCAACATCCTGCACTGAAGGCAGAATTAGCCTCGAATGAAAGGCACATGGTGCTGGTTTAACGTTCACCCCCTCACCCCACAGCAGCACGTCCCTTAAATACTCCTCTGTTTTGTTCACCTGCTTCATAATTAGCCAAAGGCTTAATTTCAACACTGCCCATACCTGAAGAGTCCTGGGTACAAGCAAGAGGCAGCAGGAGGTGCAGGAAGCCAGTGCTTGCAGAGGGTCATGTGGTCCAGAGTCAATTATCCTTCCTGAAGGGGTGGGGTAGGGGGAGCCCTCCTCCAGGAACACCCCTGATGGCTTGTGGTGGCTTCAGTATGCAGTGGGCAAGAGGGCTGAACACATACATCATAGCCCAGAATGCTATAACGAAAGCAACTGATTCAGCAAGATACATCTCCTGAAGTCATAAATGCATCCTGTTACCGTCCTGCTCAAGACACTCTCCAGGATCTGTGGGTGACCCTCTTGACTCCCATTCAGAGCAAGACGTCCCAACCTGCTGCCACATGCCTCTCTCTCATTAACTCTCCCTGCAGCATCCCCAGGGAAGCTTCCCACAAAACAATTGTGTATGATAGGCTGAACCATGGTGGTGTTTTCCTCTTAGCCTCAGACCCCTTCCATGCTCCCACGGTCTCCTTTGAACACTTTGACCCTCCCTTCCAGAACCGGGTGAATAATAGGGGACACCAAGCCTTACTGTGCACAGAGGGCAACCATCATATTTCTGTAGAATTAAATGAGCCCCATGACAACACAGGAGAGGATGATCTGGTCCCTCCCTGGGGCCCTGGTGAGCACCCTATGCTGTCCATACCCCACCACAGGTTCTCTGGGTCCTCCCTCCCTTGTCCTTTTCTCTCCCCACCCCTAACTTACTAAAGAAGGAATATTTAGGAGGCTGATTTTGTTTTGAAGGTCATTTTCCAGTTTTTTCCAGGAACCACAACAGATTTCCTGGGCTGGGGATCCAGCAAAGAGACTGAGAACTCCCAGGGAATTTGATTTTGGGGGCCAGTGGGATTTGATTATAGAACTTCCACAGGACTGGGGAAACAGACTCTTGGAGGGCACAAACAAAACCTTGTGTGGGCCAGGAGACAGGAGAAAGGAGCAGTGTGCCCACAAGAGACTGAGCCAGACTTGCCTGTGAGTGTCCAGGAGTCTCCAGTGGAGGCGTGGATCAACAGTTTGGCCTCAGGCCAACAACAGGAAGGAACACAGGCATCAACAGAAAATTGGATTAAAGATTTACTGAGCATGGTCCCGCCCATCAGAACAAGATCCAGTTTCCCTCACAGTCAGTCTCTCCCATCAGGAAGCTTCCATAAGCCTTTTATCCTTATTCATGAGAGGGTAGACAGAATGAAAACCATAATCACAGAAAACTAACCAAACTGATCACATGGACCACAGCCTTGTCTAACTCAATGAAACTATGAGCCATGCTGTGCAGGGCCACCCAAGACAGATGGGTCATGGAGGAGAGTTTTGACAACATGTGGTCCATTGGAGAAGGGAATGGCAAACCACTTCAGCTGATCACATGGACCACAGCCTTGTCTAACTCAATGAAACTATGAGCCATGCTGCATAGGGCCCCCAAGACATACGGGTCATGGTAGAGAGTTTGACAAAATGTGGTCCACTGGAGAAGGGAATGGCAAACCACTTCAGTATTCTTGCCTTGAGAACCCCATGAACAGTAGGAAAAGGCAAAAAGATATGAAAGATCATCTCTCCAGGCTGGTAGGTGTCCAATATGCTATTGCAGAAGAGTGGAGAAATAAATCCAGAGAGAATGAAGAGATGGAGCCAAAGCAAAAACAACACCCAGTTGTGGATGTGACTGGTGATGAAAGTAAAGTCCAAAGCTGTAAAGAACAATATTGCACAGGAACCTGGAATGTTAGGTCCATGAATCAAGGCAAATTGGAAGTGGTCAAACAGGAGATGGCAAGAGTAAACATCGACATTTTAGGAATCAGTGAACTGAAATGGACTGGAATGGGCACAGTTAATTCAGACGACCATTATATCTACTACTGTGGGCATTATATCTACTACTGTGGGCAAGAATCCCTTAGAAGAAATGGAGTAGCCCTCATAGTCAACAAAAGAATCCAAAATGTAGTACTTGGGTGTAATCTTAAAGATGACAGAATGATCTCTGTTTGTTTCCAAGGCAAACCATTCAGTATCACAGTAATCTAAGTCTATGCCCCAACCAGTAATGCTGAAGAAGCTGAAGTTGAATGGTTCTATGAGGACCTAGAAGACCTTCTAGAATTAACACCAAAAAAGATGTACTTTTCATCATAGGAGACTGGAATGCAAAAGTAGGAAGTAAAGAGATACCTGGAATAACAGGCAAGTTTGGTCATGAGGTACAAAATGAAGCAGGGCAAAGGCTAACACAGTTTTGCCAAAAGAACACACTGGTCACAGCAAACATCCTCTTCCAACAACACAAGAGACAACTCTACACATGGACATCACCAGATGATCAATACTGACACGAGATGATTGATTATATTGACTGATTGAGAAGCTCTATACCATCAGCAAAAACAAGACCGGGAGCTGACTGTGGCTCAGATCATGAACTCCTTTATGCAAAATTCAGACTTAAATTGAAGAAAGTAGGGAAAACCACTAGACCATTCAGGTGTGATCTAAATAAAATCCCTTTACATTATACAGTGGAAGTGAGAAATCGATTCAAGGGATTAGATCTGACAGACAGAGTGCCTGAAGAACTATGGACAGAGGTTCTTGACATTGTACCGGAAGAAGTGATCAAGACCATCCCCAAGAAAAATGCAAAAAGGCAAAACAGTTGTTTGAGGAGGCCTTACAAATAGCTGAGGGAAGAAGAGAAGCTAAAGGCAAAGGAGAAAAGGAAAAATATCCATCTGAATGCAGAGTTCCAAAGAATAGCAAGGAGAGATAAGATAGCCTTCTTCAGTGATCAGTGCAAAGAAGTAGAGGAAAAGAACAGAATGGGAAAGACTAGAGATCTCTTCAAGAAAATCAGAGATACCAAGGGAACATTTCATGCAAAGATGGGCTCGATAAAGGACAGAAATGGTATGGGCCTAACAGAAGCAGATGTTAAGAGTTGGCAAGAATAACAGGAGAATGATACAAAAAAGATCTTCACGACCCAGATAACCACGATGGTGTGATCACTCTCACCTAGAGCCAGACATCCTGGAATGTGAAGTCAAGTGGGCCTTAGAAAGCACCACTACGAACAAAGCTAGTGGAGGTGATGGAATTCCAGCTGAGCTATTTCAAATCCTAAAAGATGATGCTGTGAAAGTGCTGCACTCAATATGCCAGCAAAATNTGTGAAGTCAAGTGGGCCTTAGAAAGCACCACTACGAACAAAGCTAGTGGAGGTGATGGAATTCCAGCTGAGCTATTTCAAATCCTAAAAGATGATGCTGTGAAAGTGCTGCACTCAATATGCCAGCAAAATTTGAAAACTCAGCAGCAGCTACAGGACAGGAAAAGGTCAGTTTTCATTCCAATCCCTAAGAAAGGCAATGCCAAAGAATTTTCAAACTACTGCACAATTGTACTCATCTCACATGCTAGTAAAGTAATGCTCAAAATTCTCCAAGCCAGGCTTCAACAATATGTGAATTGTGAACTTCCAGATGTTCAAGCTGGTTTTAGAAAAGGCAGAGGGACCAAAGATCCAATTGCCAACATCCGCTGGATCATGGAAAAAACAAGAGAGTTCCAGAAAAGCGTCTATTTCTGCTTTATTGACAACAACAAAGTCTTTGACTGTGTAGATCACAATGAACTGTGGAAAATTCTGAAAGAGATGGGAATACCAGACCACCTGACTTGCCTCCTGAGAAATCTGTATGCAGGTCAAGAAGCAAGTTAGAACTGTACATGAAACAACAGATTGGTTCCAAATTGGGAAAAGAATGCATCAAGACTATATATTGTCACCCTGCTTATTTAACTTAAATGCAGAGTACATCATGAGAAATGCCGGGCTGGATGAAGCACAAACTGGAATCAAGCTTGCTGAGAGTAGTATCAATAACTTCAGATATGCAGATGACACTACCCTTATGGCAGAAAGAGAAGAACTAAAGAGCCTCTTGATGAAAGTGAAAGAGGAGAATGAAAAAGCTAACTAAAAACTCAACATTCAAAAAACTAAGATCTTGGCATCCAGTCCCATCACTTCATGACAAATACATGGGGAAACAATGGGAACAGTGAAAGACTATTTTGGGGGGCTCCAAACTCACTGCAGATGGTGACTGCAGTCTTGAAATTAAAAGATGCTTGCTCCTTGGAAGAAAAGCTATGAAGAAAAGACAATATTAAAAAGCAGAGACATTGCTGACAAAGGTTTATATAGCAAAAGCTATGATTTTTCCAGTAGTCATGTATGGATGTGAAAGTTGGACTGTAAAAAAGCTGAGCACTGAAGAATTAATGCTTTTGAACTGTGATGTTGAAGACTGTTGAGAATCCCTTGGACTGCAAGGAGATACAACCAGTCATTCTAAAGGAAATCAGTCCTGAATATTCATTGGAAGGACTGATGCTAAACCTGAAACTCCTATACTTTGGCCACCTGATGAGAAAAACTAACACATTGGAAAAGATCCTGATGTTGGGAAAGGCAGAAGGGGATGACAGAGGATGAGATGGTTGGATGGCATCACTGACTCAATGGACATGAATTTGAGCAAGGTCTGGGAGTTGGTGATGGACAGGGAAGCCTGGCGTGCTGCAGTCCATGGGGTTGCAAAGTCAGACATGACTAAGCGACTGAACTGAACTGAACTCCCAGGTTTTTCATAGAGGAATGCACCGTTTTCTAGTGGTCATTATGGTTTCACAAGTTCCGTCTCCTGGAAGGAACCTTCCAAGGAACAGGCATTGGGTAAAACCTTGGGGAAGATAATTGGGGCGGGGGGGCTTTTTGGAACTACATCACTGCAGGCATACACGAGGCTCATCACCTAGCAGCGTTCCCGCAGCACCGCTCAGCACAGGTCTGAGAAAAGAAGAGCTTAAGTTGTATCCTCTTCTTAGGGATCCAAAAGTTGTGTGCAAAGTAAAGATGGTCGGGGACCAGGTGTCCAGAAGAGCCCTTCGTTCCTCAGTCTTTACCTTCAGGGTGAATGGGCGAGATGAAGGCGTGCGCCTGAGAACAGATAGGTGGCCAGAAACCCACGGCTCCAAGAGCTAGGGGTGCACAAGGCCCAGGCAAGCAGCAGCAAACTGTCAGACTGGTCAGGGTTGGGGACGGAGGCAGGGACGAGGCAGCAACAGGAAAGTGACACCACCACCTGCATAGCTTGGAGAAGAGTGCCAGGCTTGGATAGAGCCTAGCGCTGGTGACTAGTGGCCCAAGGTGAGGGTGGAGAGCAATGGGCCATGGTCAGGAGGCTGCGGAAACCCTGGAGGCCGGCATGCACAGGGGCTCGCAGGCTGGAAGCCCAACACCAGCTTTCCCTTGCGTCTTAAGTTTCTGCATTAGGTATAACCCAGTAAAACGTGGATAAATCATTTTAAGTCAAGGAGAGAGGCCAGCCTGAATTAAGGAAAAGTCAAATACCCAAAAGTATAGAAGGAAGTGTTAGCTGGAGTTCTGATGGGGATGCAAATGGAGGAGAAATTAGTAGTTTTTACTTTTCACCCTATCTGCTTCAAGCTACCCATGAGCATACATTTTTTTTAAAAATAGAAAAATAGTAAATAAAACTAGGCATTTTTGTTAATTTGAAGTTCATGCATAATTAATTGGGTATCAAAACTGTAGCAAGTGACTCATTGGTTTTTTAAGAGAAATTGTGAACAATGGAGCAAATATCCTTTGAGATTCTGTTAACTCACCCATCACCCTTTGTAGTGGAGCAAAGGTAGGCTTCTGTATATTCTGAAATGAGATTCCAAAATTCAGAATTCAGTTCAGTTCAGTCGCTCAGTCATGTCCGACTCTTTGGTCTTCCTGTCCATCACTAACTCCCGGAGTTTACACAAACCCATGTCCATCGAGTCAGTGATGTCATCCAGCCATCTCATCCTCTGTTGTCCCCGTCTCCTCCTGCCCCCAATCCCTCCCAGCATCAGGGTCTTTTCCAATGAGTCAACTCTTCACATGAGGTGGCCAAAGTATTGGAGTTTCAGCTTTAGCATTAGTCATGAGTTATAATTTTACTGTAAGGAAAGTGAATGCCGAGCTGCTGGTTTTCCTCCAGGTCCCCCTGGAATCCCAGGACTACGAAGGACGGTAACCTTCCAGTAAAGCCCAAGTGCTCAGACAACTGGGTGGAGGTTGCGGGCAGAGGAGAAATATGACCACACCCTACCCAATGGAGCAACCCCACCATCTGAGCTAAGGAGATGCCCTTTTCCAGCCCAGATGAATTCTATCCTAGGTGAGATAAAGAAAACCAAACACCTAAAAGTCCAGTTCTATTCTTATTCCTGCGCAGGAACTGTATCAGGTGTACAAGTCAAGTCTGTCTCGCCCATGAGTGCTTATTGGCGATCTGTCGGGTCTCTTCCTCCACAGGGACTGTACATACTCTGCACCACTGGGTGGTAGCCCTGCCTCTGTGCTCCCGGAGAAGTGGCACAGCTACTGGTTGCCGTGAGGCCTAGGGGCCCAGCTGCTGGAGTTCAAGGCCAGGTTCTGCTGCCAACTTGCTTCGTGAACTTGGGCAAGTAGCCAGTTTCTGCCACTGACTGCTCATCAACAAAACAGAGATGCCAGAATTGAGTGGGGGAGGGAGGTGGGAGAATTAAACAGCTTATTTTTATAACGTGCTTGAAACCTTGCCTAGTTTACACAGTCATCCCCCTAGCAGCTGCTGCTGCTGCTGCTAAGTCACTTCAGTCGTGTCCAACTCTGTGTGACCCCATAGATGGTAGCTCACCAGACTCCCTGTCCCTGGGATTCTCCAGGCAAGAACAACGGAGTGGATTGCCATTTCCTTCTCCAATGCATGAAAGTGAAAAGTGAAAGTGAAGTCGCTCAGTCGTATCCAACTCTTTGCGACCCCATGGACTGCAGCCTACCAGGTTCCTCCACCCATGGGATTTTCCAGGCAAGGGTACTAGAGTGGGGTGCCATTGCCTTCTCCACCTCCTAATGGCTTTTATGCAAAGAACACCCTCAGCCAGGAGTCACTCCCCTCTGTGCAAGTTGAGCTGCTAACTGCAACCAAGTAACTGCCTTGTGAATGTAAGCTTATCACAGATTGAATGTTTGTGTCCCCCAGAATTCATGCTGAAAGCCAAACTCAAAGGTGATACTGTGAGGAGGCAGGATCTTTTGGAGGGCATCATCTCATGATGGGATTATTGCCCTTGCCAGAGACCCTGTGCCAAGACACCAGAGGGACACCGGGAGTACACAGCCGCCAGTAACCAGGAAGCAGGCCCTCACTGGACATAAGATGCCGAGGTCCTGATTTTGCACTGTCAGCCTCCATAACTGTGAGAAAAGAGCTTCTGTTGTTTAAAAGCCACCTAATCTATGGGGTGCTCTTTCATCAGCCCAAACAGACTAAGACAAATATGATCACATTCATCAATGTTGGAGGGACTTTCCTGGTGGTCCAGTGGTTGGGAATCCAGTTTCCAAGGTGGAGGACGCAGGTTTGATCCCTGGTCAGAAAACAAAGATTCCGCATGCCTTGGGGCAACAAAGCCCACGCACCACAACTAGAGACCCTGAGCACTGCAAACTAAGATCCAATGCAGCCAAAAATAAGTAAATGTTAAAAAAAACAAAAACAAAAAAAACCACTAAAAACCACTAAAAACTTCTGGACAAATCTCAAGGATTCTGTTATATTTCTAGAATATTTAGCTCAACATTTCTTAGCGACTCAGAATATTCTAACAGGCACTTTCAGTTTCTTTGATAGAACAGCATATAACATTTGTTTTAAAAAACAGAAAACATATATTTAACTTCATTCTAACCCAGCCAAATGTGGGCTGAAGCTTTGGTCAGTGAGTGGTCTGGAGCAATGTTTATCAACACAGCATCAATCACAGGGGTGCTTTAAAATGATGTTTCACTTTTTCTGGTCTTCCTGTAGCCCCTGACCAGTTATTTTCAAAGGCTGAGTGTTCTACCTCATGGGACAGATTCAGTTCAGTTCAGTCGTTCAGTCATGTCCGACTCTTTGCTTAAAATGATTATTAGAAAGCTCTCTAAGCTGAACTAAACTTCATCTCCCTGTTCTCTTGCTTTTGTGGCTTCACAGGACAAGTAGTCATTTGTATGCATGATAATACTTAGACTATTTAAAGCCATTTAAAGCAGATTCTCCTAGGGATTATGTACTTGAATTAACTTGTAAGTAAAACTTCTTATAATCAAATTTACTGTTGAAAATCTCTTAAATTGCTTACAAAGTAAAATCCTAATAAAGCCGATTCCACCTCCAGGATGGAAATAGGTTGTTCTTTGGGCTGGGCTACAGATGGAGTGGTTGACTGGCAGTGGAGTCATGTTGTAGGAAAAATTCTTACCTTTATTCAATTGGAATGAAAGCATATTATTGAAATTATCCATGTAATGCAACATTATGAAAAATTTCCTTAGCGCTTCCATTAAAACAAAACACATATTGTGTACTTTCAACATGCCAGACCTCGTGCCAGTGGGGGCACTTGTCACACATTCCCCAATAAATATGGTAAAGGGGTTAGTTGCTCAGTCGTGTCCAACTCTTTGCGATCCCATGGACGTAGTTCACCAGGTTCCTCTGTCCATGGAATTTTCCAGGCAAGTATACTGGAATGAGTTGCCATTTCCTCCTCCAGGGGATCTTCTCGACCCAGAGATCAAACCCAGGTCTCTTGCATTGCAGGCAGATTTTTTATCCTCTGAGCCACTGGGGGAAGCACAAATATGGAAAAGTGGACACTTTATTATAAACTGAATGGGGATGCCCCTTTCTGGGACAAAACTGACATTTAAAGAGAAGATTAAGGAGAAAAAAGTTTGGTTACATGAAAACAATATTCTTCACAGGAAAAAAAAATCTGATAATGATGCAAACAACTGCTGCCATATCTTGAAAAGCAGGTTCACAAAGGGTCACTTTCTAGCTCTCAAATTGTAACTATGTGACTCATCACTGAAGGAACAATGGTTTGCAGCAAATTCCCAGAGTACTTTCAGGATTAATTTAAAAGAAATTAAATATTAATTAAACTAAATACCATGTATTTAGCGAAATACTGTGAAGAAGGCTGAGCACCGAAGAATTGATGCTTTTGAACTGTGGTGTTGGAGAAGATTCTTGAGAGTCCCTTAGACTGCAAGGAGATCCAACCAGTCCATTCTGAAGATCAACCCTGGGATTTCTTTGGAAGGAATGATGCGGAAGCTGAAACTCCAGTACTTTGGCCACCTCATGAGAAGAGTTGACTCATTGGAAAAGACTGATGCTGGGAGGGATTGGGGGCAGGAGGAGAAGGGGACGACCGAGGATGAGATGGCTGGATGGCATCACGGACTCGATGGACATGAGTCTGAGTGAACTCTGGGAGTTGGTGATGGACAGAGAGGCCTGGCGTGCTGCGATTCATGGGGTCGCAAAGAGTGGGACACAACTGAGCGACTGAACTGAACTGAACTGAGGAAAAATTAGATATGTTCACATGAACTCATCAATGAGCCCTTTTAAGATACACACTTCTAAGGAAAGAAGTTATTCTAGAAACAGAAACCTTGTATTATACGTTGTCACAAAACATCAGGAACAACACTAAGTTCCAGCAGCAACCGTAGCAGGATCTTCCTACAGAGAGCTATGAGCAAGTTGACAGCAAGGATTCACGACACTTTGTATCTGCTGAACCTCCTCAAAACAAAGATCAAGGGCAACCTTGATGAGGAAATTAATTAATTAATGTCCAATGTTTGATGGATATTGGAGAATGGAAAAAGGCATTCCCTTCTTTCTTAAGCTTCCGTCTGGGTATGAAGGGTTTATGGTAGCTGGTTTGTGCGAGTCATAGTTTTTTTTTTTTTTTTTTTTTTTTTAGTATAATTGATTTACAATGTTGTGTTAGTTTTAAGTGTACCCCAAAGTGATTCAGTTATACATACACATGTATCCCATATTTTAGATTCTTTCCCCATATGGGCCACTGCAGAGCATTGAGTTCCTTGTGCTATAGAGTAGGTTCTTATTATCTGTTTTATATATAGCAGTGTGTTTATGTCAATCCCAATCTCCCAATTTATTCTTTCCCTTTTCCCCTTTGGTAACCATAAATTTGTTTTCTACATCTGTCTCTGTTTTGTAAACAGGTCCATCTGTACCACTTTTAAGATTCCACATACAAGTGATAGTTTATATTTATCTTTCTCTGAATTACTTCATTCAGTATGATAATCTCCAGGTCCAACCATGTTGCTGCAAATGGCATTATTTCACTCCTTCAATGGTTGAGTAATATCCCATTGCATATATATACCATATCTTCTTTATCCATTCCTCTGCCGATGGACATTTATATTGCTCCCATGTCCTGGCTACTGTAAACAGTGCTGCCATGAACATTGGAGTGCATTATCCTTTCAAACCATGTTCCTCTCTGGATATGTGTCCCTGGTGGGACTGCAGGATCATATGGTAGCTCTAAGGTTTTTATGGAACCTCCATCCTGGCTGTAAGTTACATTGCCACCAGCAGTGTAGGAGGGCTTCTTTTTCTCCACATGCTTTCCAGTATTTGCTTGTGGATTTTTTGATGATGACCATTCTGACTGGTGTGAGATGATACCTCATTGTGGTTTTGATTTACATTTCTCTAATAATTACCGACAGTGAGCATCTTTTCATATGCTTTTTGGCCATCTGTATGTCTTCTTTGGAGAAATGCCTCTTTAGACCTTCCATCCATTTTTTATTGTTTTATATATATGTGTGTGTGTGTATATATATATATATATATTGAGCTGCATGAGCCATATGTTGTTTTAGAAACTAATCCCTGTTGGTCCCTTTGTTCGCAGTTTTTAAGGTAAAGGTATGACCCTCTCCTCTAGCTGAATCCTCCACCACTCATGCTCAACCAGAGCACTTTGGCCAAAACTTAGCAATTCAAAGTGCAGAAAAATTAATGCTGTGGAAGAGCTCCGAGTCTTGAGGTCCTCTTGCCATTGCTTTGTGCTGAACAGCACAAACTTTCATCCCCTCACCTGTAATTAGGAATATATGGCCAGTGACTTAAGGGATAGAAAAAGGACAGATGGAAACTTAAACAAGCACTGTATGAAATGTAAAACCCCATAAAATTATAAAAGATAAAAGACTACAGTGATTTAGACAATTCAGAGGGAAAATCTAGCGTGAATCTTTTATTCTTACAAAACAAACTTCATAGATTTTACTTTCTGAACTCCCAAAGTTTCATTTATTTGAAAAATAAGAGACAAGGCCTTCTTGATGCCAAGATTTCAGACATGAATAAAATAGCACCATATGTTCAGGTTGTATAAGCTAGCTGCACTTTATATACCGTAACAGTGAAGGGAGCTGTGACAGACTCATTAGTCTCCACTGCACCTGGAAGAAACACATGGACACACCTGGATTTTCTAACCAGTTTCATATCAACAACCTCTGAGTAACTGACATACATATTTCCATTAATGGTAGGCATAACTCCACAAATACCAAACTATATAAATCACTTGCTTTTCATAATCTCAATTTGGAAATTAAAAAAAAAAAAGAGGAACAGAGTTAAGGAGCTGAAAATGCTGTACTTACTGCACACAAGTGCCTCATGACAAGGAATGCTAGAAATTGTTCCCCCAGGAATGATTTTTGAAACTTTAAAGTACATTTTATCAGAATAGTTAAAATCTTTAAAGTGTAAAGCAAGTTAGGCATTGATTCAGTTTCTAAAGATCTAGCAAATTATAGATTTTATGCAATTAGGTACTAACAACAATCCACTACAGAACTCTTGCCTGGAAAATTCCATGGACAGAGGAGCCTGGCGGGCAACAGTCCACGGGGTTGTAAGAGTCAGGCATGAATGAGGGACTAAATCAACCACACACATTTAAGATATTAACACTGTTCAGGAGAACATAGAGGTGGTTCTGCAGTGTTTTTATGGCTCACTTCAACTTCACACATCTGTAAGCCCAAGACTTGGTGACAAATTACAACTTATCCTGTACTAGATAGGAACCTATTTTTAATTTATACAAAATTAGATTGTTTTTCACCTAAATGTATGGATAAAAGTGCTTCTCAAATGTACATAGCCCACTTCCGTAATCCTAAAACAAAACTAAAGGCACATGAATGGACAATACTTTGTTTTTTATGAATACTTTTCATTAGCCATTAAACAAATTCAACTACTATCTAGAGAGGTGTGACCAATTTGTTACAAATTTCTACAATTTGGTAAATTAAAGATAACTCTCTAAACACTGCAGTTGTGTGTAATTCATGTATTGGTTCATCCACTCTGCAAGCTGTGAACTCACTCTGTCATCTCCGTAGGCTACAAAATGCATGTTTCAGGAACTGTCTGTTTCTTCTTACAAGGAAAAGACCAAGAGAGAAGTTTTTGAAATTAGATCTCTCTCAAATTGCTCTGAATCCTGTTACAAGTGAATTTAATATGTTTCTGAATTAAATTGAACAATAATTGTAAAGACATTCACCCTAGCATATTTGAATAAAATGCAATTAAGTACACTTAAGTCTTTAATTGCAATGACTGATATTTTTCACTTGTATATAAAAGGATTCAATAGCCAGCAGCATTTAAATATAGAAAATGTCCCATCTATTATCTTTCCCTTTTTTATAAAGTGCTATTTTTAACTGGGTAGATTTACTAGCCAGCTTCCTAATACCTTCACTCTATGTCTCTAAGAGATTCAAAGAAACATGAAAACTAAAAGGATTTAGTATTTTAAACATTTGCAAAACACTGCTACAAAGTATTGAGATTATGAATGTATTTCATTAGAAAACAAAAAGTGTACCTTATGTGAGAATCATTAAGTTGATTTAATAATTACTTCACAGAAGCATCAGCTAATATTTATATCAATTTTTGCTCATCACCTAAACCAGAAACAGCTTCTGTAGGCAATTCAACTCTAAGCACAAAGAGGGTCACATCAAGTAAAACCAATGGTTGTATAAGCTCTGGAACAAAAATCCCTAAAAATTCAGACTTTTACAAGAACAAAACAAGTTTGTGAGAATAAGAACCAGAGTCAATTATTTTCTTAGAAGTACCATAGGTTGTTACAAGTGTTTTCTTAAATAAAAACTTCTGTAGTTACTAAAGTGAAAGTTGCTCAGTCGAGTCCAACTTTGAGATCCCATGGGTTATACAGTCCACAGAATTCTCCAGGCCAGAATACTGGAGTGGGGTAGCCTTTCCCTTCTCCAGGGTATCTTTCCAACCCAGGGATCAAACCCAAGTCTCTGGCAATGCAGGCGGATTCTTAAACAGTTGAGCCACAAGGGAAGCCCAAGAATACTGGAGGGGGTAACCTATCCCTTCTCCAGCGAATCTTCCCCACCCAGGAACTGAACTGGGGTCTCCTCGTTGCAGGTGGATTCTTTACCAACTGAGCTATCAGGGAAGCCCTGTAGTTATTAATAATGTACCTTAATACTGAGTGCAGGGGTATTAGAGATAGTTAAGAGGAAACCACCCAACAGATTAAGGCAAAAGTGAACGTTGCCCGTATCTTCAGCTCAGTAGTTAAAGCTGAAACAGCATTTGAAGAATTGAACAATCAAACTTACAAGTAGGGTACCAACAGAATTCCCAGTTGTATTCACATTATTTCCTACTTAGTATTTGTGCATGTAAACTCTGACCTGGCCATCAGTAGTATCTTAAAGCAAATGCAATTAGTAAAAACAGATGGCGATGTGTAGTTTTGTTTACACTTACAAATACTACCAGTTCATTACTACTTGCATGTCTTGTTGCTCTTGGAAGAGTGCAAAGTGAAAGTGAGAGTCGCTCATACGTGTCCGACTCTTCAGGACCCCATGGACTATACAGTCCACGGAATTCTCCAGGCCAGAATACTGGAGTGAGTAGCCTTTCCCTTCTCCAGGGGGATTTGCCCAACCGAGGGATCGAACCCTGGTCTCCTGCATCGCAGTTGGATTCTTTACCAGCTGGGCCACAAAGGAAAGCTTTTGGAAGAGTAACCACTTTTAAAAAGATACTGTAAAGTGCAATATTCCTTACTTTGCATGGCATCGGCAATGTTTAAATCAAAGGAACCTGCAATCATCGACTCTGCACCGGATTTAAATACATTACTAGTTCTCCAAAACAGCGACTCCAGGGCAGAGAGGCTGCAGGGGGCAGAGGGCCGAGGTCAAGTTTGGAGGAATCACTTGGAAAGCCACGGCAGCCACACCGCTGGGGAGACCCCTCGGATTAAGAATGCAGCCTTCAGCGTCTTTTCTGGTCTCACTTTCTTGTCTACACCTAGTATCCTATTCCTGACGACAAACAAGTCTCAGAACTTTCTAAAATAAATGATTTTTATCCAAATACATTGGACTTGGGTCTCAATTTGAAAGAGGACGAGTGGCCTTTTAGAGATCGGTCCTCTTCCTCGTCCTCCCCCTCCTCCAGAGGCTGCTCTGGGTCTCTGAAAGAGGGTGTGGTGTGGATGATCTGGGTTCGGAAGCGGATTTTATTGAGTCTGGGTTTCATCCGGCCACCAGAGCTGCCTGAGGCTTTTCGATTTGGCTCCTTCGCTTTGCCCGCAGTCAACCCCTCAGCCAGGTGGTGGTGATGGTCCCCGCCGTCCTCCAGAGCGTGGGAGAGCCTGCCGGAGATGAGGTGCGAGGGCAGCACCCTCGAGAGCCTCCAGCGCCCTCCCCCGCTGCCCGCCGCGCTCTCGCCTTCGTCCTCGTCCAGGGCGCCCACCAGCGTCCGGATCTCCCCGGCGGTGCTCGGGCTCAGGTACTGCGAAGCCTTCCTGCCGCTGTAATCGCGAACGTCCACATCCGCGTCGTAGGCCCCGACCAGCAGCTTCACCACCTCCACGTGCCCGTGCATGGCCGCCAGATGCAGCGCGGTGTAGCCGCCGCTCGTGCGCGCGTTGATGTTCACTGGCAGCCGGTGCTGGCCAGCGAAGCGTACCAGCAGGGCCAGCAGCTCCTGCCGGCCGTGCTTGGCTGCCCAATGCAGGCAGGTAAAGCCGGTGATGAAGTCGCGCTTGGCCAGCAGCCCAGGCTCACAGGCCAGCAGACCCTCCAGGCTGTCCCAGCGGCCGTCGGCGGCCGACAGCATCCACGCGTGCTCCAGCGGATCCAGCGTCAGCGAGCCCGCGCCCTCCTCCTCGGCCGCCGCGCCGTCCGCGCCCCCGGGGCCGCGCCGCAGCTGAGGGGAGCCTCCTGCAGCCGGATCCCGGGGCGCGGTGCGGCCCGGCCGCGGCGTGGGGGGCGCATCGCCCAGAGCTTCGGGCCGCGCACCTTCGCCCACTGGGCCACCCCGGGGTCGCCTTCCGAGCGGCGCGCTCGGGGTGCCTTCCACGGGGTCGAAGGGGTCCGCGCGGTCCCCCGCCGCGTCCTCTAGCTCCTTGGAGCGGCCGCGGACGCTGGCGCGCTGTTCGGGCGACCCGCCCAGGGCGCCCCCAACCGGCTGCTCCAACTCGGCCTGCCGATCGTGAGCCCTGCACTCGGCGGGTCCCTCCATCTCGATAGCGTACCTGGACAGCTCCGGACCTACGCTGCGGCCGCTCCGCAAGTTCCTAGCGCGCCGCAGCCGCGGGACTAACAGCCACCGCCCCCCTGCCTCGCCCGCGGACACGCCCCCGTCGGGGGCCCCACCCACTTCCGGCCTCCTCGGAGGCAGCCTTACCGCTCCCGCGGGCCCCGCCCCACTCCGCCCCACCTCTTTTGGGTCCTCGAACCGGCTGCATTCAGTGCCCTCCCTTGGACACCTCTGGCCCCACCCACTTCCGGCCCCTGCACAGGCCGCAATGGCCGCTCCCTCCAGAGGACACGCCCGGACACGCCCACTTCCGGCCCCGTACTAGCCGCAATCAGTGCTTCAGCCCCGCCCAAAGGTCTGAGGAGCCATGGCCGCTCTTCCCCGACACTTTTTCTAACTTAGCAATTGTGATCCATCCTCTCCCAGGCACTGACTGGTCATCCTCTAAAATAGGGGTCCCCAACCTCTGGGATCTACTGCTTGATGATCTTAAGTGGAACTGATATAATAATAATGGAAAGTGTACAATAAATATGTGTGTATATTTGTGTGCATAAATCATTTCGAAACCATCTTCCCCCTGCCCCATCTGTGAAAATATCTTCCATGAAAGGGTCCCTGGTGCCAAAAATGTTCGAGACCGCTGCTCTAAAACATCTGGGCACTCCTGTGACAGACCCAATTCGAGGACGTGTCTGGGAGCCCTGACTCGCAGCCCGCCCAGGGGCCCCCAGCTCAGTGGAGGCTGCTGGACCCCTGCTTTCATCTCCCTTCCCCTCCCTCCTGGACTCCTGCTCCCGGTGCCATCCCGCTTAGCTCCCGACACACTGAGGCCACAGGACCCCTCCCTTCAGCTCTCCTCCCCCACCCACGACCAGACNCGCAGGCCGCCGCCGCCTTGCTGGCCCCTCGCCCGCCCAGTCGCCCGGACCATGGCCTCCGAGGTGGCGCGGCACCTGGTGAGTCCGCCAGCCCTACGCCCTCGGCCAGGGACCCCCGCCCTCCCGGCTGGGCCCGCGATTCCCGCCCGCTCCCTCGGGCGGCGCCTCCCGGCTTCCCGTCTCCCCAGAGTGGAGTGTGAAGCGGGCGGTTTGTGTAACGGTCCCAAACGCGCGGGAGCGGGACTGGTGGCGGGCGCCCCACTGGACCGGCCTCCCGGGTCTCCACAAGCCTCCTACCTTACCCAGCGTTGACATCTTTTGGATTGGAGCCTTTTTTCCCCGCCTTGGAGCCCTTGTCCGTTAAAAGAACGGATGCGACTGATGTGTTCCGTTTTCTGTCCCTCCTCTACACTGGTCTCATTTCAGAGTAAGCCATGGGAGGGCCACAGAGGTGTTCTCGGCCACACCAAGCTGTTCCTTACCCTTTTCACTCATTCTCTTGTGTCCCTGGAGTTTTCCCGACGCTACGCCGTGTGGAAGGACCACTTGCCTTTTGAAAAATTTAACTTTTGATACTATTCATACCAGCGATTGCAATCCACGTAAACAAAAGCTCTTCTGGGACCTGAGACCAAAAAGTGAGACGTGCTGGCCTGAACAGTCTCTAGAAGTTAAGCTGGTAGGAACCTGGGAGGGTAGGTGATGAGTCCAGAATCACACAGCCAGTTTCTCTGACAGGGCCTGGAGGAGGGTCTTTTTCCTGATTCAGCCAGGTCTCTTTCTTCTCTGTCTTGTTTTTAGAGAAATCTCGGCTTTACTCTCTGACCTGCCTTGTTAACATTTGTTGTGTTTGTGTGCACGTCTTTGTTTCAGAGTGAAGTTTAATCTTCAGAATTAAACATGGGATTTCTTGTCTGTTGCTGTGCTTATTTTGCAGTAATGTTACCTTTAAACTTTTTGAGTTAACTAAATTCGTGTGCAATTGTGAGAAAAAATAGAATTCCCCAGTAACTGCACAATTTTCGTTAATAGTTGTTGTTCAGTTGCTAAGTCGTGTCCAATTCTTTGTGACCCCATGGACTGCAGCGCACCAGGTTTCCCTGTCCTTCACCATCTTCTGGAGTTTGCTCAAATTCACGTCCATTGAATTTGATGCTATCTTACCATCTCATCCTCTGCTGCCCGCTTCTTTTGCCTTCAATCTTTCCCAGCATCAGGGTCTTTTCCAATGAGTCCGCACTCTTCTTTAATAGTAAAATGTTACAAAATCATAGGAAAGGCCACTACCAGCACATGGACACTGATTCTGTGGAGACAGAACTTGCCCCCACCACAGGACCCTTCCCTTGTCCCTTTGTAGCCACACCCACTTCATTTCCACTCCACCTCCTCTTTAACCCCTAACTACTATAATCTGTTATTTCTGTAATTTTTCAAGTCTGTTATATAATGGAATCACCTAGAATATAACCTTTTGGGATTGGATGTTTTTCCTTCAGTGGCACTCTCTGGAGATTCATTCAGGTTGTTCCAAGTATCAGTTTGCTCCTTTTTAATTGCTAATATTACATGGTATGGATGTAACACACTTTGAAGGACACCTACATTGTTTCCATTGTTGAGCTATTATAAATAAAGCTGCTATAAAACATTTCTGTATGTTAACACATAACATAAGGAAAATATTGTCTTCAGTTCTCTGGAATTCACATGGCAGTTACTAGTTTCATTAAGAAACTGCTAAACTGTTTCCCAGTTTCTGCATTTTCCATTCCCACCACCAGTGTATGTGAGATTAGTTTCTCCACATCCTCACCAGTATTTGGAGTTCCTGGTTGTTTTTTTTTTAAGATGTTCTGATAGGTATTTAATTATATATTGTGGTTTTAATTTGCACTTTTCTAATGGCTAGTGATGTTAAACATCTTTTCATGTGCTTGTTTGCCATCTGTATATTTTCTTCATTGAATTTCATTTTTTATGCCCATTTTCTAACTGGATTTTCTTTTTTTATTGCTGATTTTAGAAGTTTTTAAAATATGTATTCTAGATACCAATCCTTGATATGTGGTTTGCAAATGTTTTTTTCGCTTTTTCATTCTCTTAAAGAATATTTTGCAAAGTAAACATATTTAGTTTTGATAAAATCCATTTTATCACCTTTTCCTCTTATGGATTGTACTTTTTTGTAAAGTCTAAGAATCCTTTGCCTAACTCAGAATACCAAAACTTTTCTCTTATTTTTTTCCTAAGAGTCTTGTAGTTAGTTTTACATTTAAACCCATGACCCATTTTGTTAGTTTTTGTATAAGGTGTAAGATTTAGGTCAAGGGTCATTTTTGACTAATGGATGCTCCAACATACATTGAAAGGGCTATCATATTCAATTGAATTGCTTTTGCACTTTTGTCAATAACTAGTTGAACACGTTGTGTGGATCTTTTCTGGGGTCTCTGTTAACATGCAGTCTTGATTCCTGTAAGTATATAAATCTTGAAATAGAATAGACTGATTACTCTCACTTTATTCTTAAATTTCAAAAATTTTTGGCTATTCTAATTTCTATATCTTTCATTATAAATTTTAGAATAGTCTTGTCAATGTACAAAGAATTTTTCTGGGGTTTTGATAGACATTACATTAAGTCTAAAATTAAAGGAAATTGTTATTTCTACCTATGTTGAGTCTTCCAAATAATGAACGTGGTGTTTCTGTCCATTTCTTTATATTTTTTCAGATTTCTTTCATCAGAATTATATAGTTTTCAGTACACTAGTCTTGCATTTGTTTTGTTAGATTTACATTTCATTTTTTATCAGTTACAAATGATACCATATTTTAATTTTCATTGTCCTCATATCATTTTAACACAGAAATACAATTGAGATGTGTATGTTTATCTTGAGTCCTTTGACCTTGCTGGATTAATTTATTCTAGGAGTAAATTCCTTGGAGTAAATTCTTGGTGCATAAAAAGTATGTCATCTCAACACAGAGACAGTTTTCTTCTTTCTTTCCAATCTGTGTACCTTTTCTTTTCTGCCATATTTGAGTAAGTGTGACAGCAGACATTCTTGCCTTACTGTGATGTTGGTGGGAAAGAATTCAGTCCATCATCAGAGCAGCAGGCTGCTGCTGTTCTTTTGTAGATATTGTTTATCAAAGTTCAAGAGGGATATTTGTCTGCAGGTTTTTTGTATTCTCTTCGGTTTTATGTCAGAGTAATATTAGTTTCAGAAAAGAAATTGGGAAGTGTCCCTATCTCTTCTGTTTTCTGGAAGAGATTATGTAAAATTGGTATTCTTTTTTAAATGTTCGGTAGGATTCTTCTGCGAAACCATCTGGGCCTGGAGATGTCTTTTTGGGGAGTTTTAAACTTACAGATTTAAATTCCTTAATAGTTACCTGTGTGTTCATGTTATTTCACAGTGGCTGAGTTGTGATGGTATGTGGTTTTGCAATCCACTTCCTTCCAAATTGTTAAATTTATGTGTATAGACATGTTCATAATATTCTCTTAATCTCCTTTTGCTTTCTTTAGGGTATATAGTGGTAATCCCTGTTTCATTCCTGATACTGGTAAAATTTTCATCTTCTACCTATCTTTGTTAGTCTTGCTAGAAGTCTGTTAACTTCACTGACCTTTTCAAAGAACTATTTCTGTTTCCCCAGTTTTTTTCTGTTATTTTTCTATTTTCAAAAAACTGATCTTTTTATTTCCTTTGCTTCCTTTTGGTTTAGTTTGCTCTTCTTTTTCTAAGTTCTTGAGAGACCTTAGGTCATTGACTTGAGACTTTTCCTCCTTTCTAATATATACATAAGTATTAATGACTCTCCCTTTCAGTGGGGCTTTAGCTGTGTCCCACAGATTTTGGTATGTTTTGTTTTCATTTTCATTCCACCTTTATTTTTTAAAAGAGTTCTGTTTTAAAACTCACTTGAAACTCTTCAGGTTTTCAGACCTTTTTTTTTTTTTCCATAGATGAGGACATTAAGACTCAAAGATATATTGTACAACACAGGGAGTATAGCCAATATTTTGTAATAACTGTAAATGGAAAGTAACCTTTTAAAACTGCATTAAGATTCAGGGAGGTTTAGTGGATACTCAAGGAGTCACAGCTAAGGAGATATGCTTTGGCCAGATTCTGTCTGGCATGATCTCTGGCATGTCCTCTATTAGTCAGTTCAGTCAAACAGTCCTATTCTACTCTCTGTGACCCTCATGGACTGCAGCATGGCAGGCTTTCTTGTCCGTCACCAGCTCCCAGACCTTGCTCAAACTCATGTCCATCAAGTCGGTGATGCCATCCAACCACCTCATCCTCTGTTGTCCCCTTTTCCTCCCAACTTCAGTCTTTCCTAGCATCAGGGTCTTTTCCAGTGAGTCAGTTCTTCTCATCAGATAACCAAAATACTGGAGTCTCAGCTTCAGCATTAGTCCTTCCAATGAATATTTAGGATTGATTTTCTTTAGGATGGACTGGTTGGTTCTCCTTGCAGTCCAAGGGACTCTCAAGAGTCTTTTCAAACACCATAGTTCAAAAGCATCAATGCTTAGGTGCTCAGCTTTCTTTATAGGTCAATGCTTACATCCATACAGGACAACTGGAAAAACCATAGCTTTGACTGGATGGACCTTTGTCGGCAAAGTAATGTCTCTGCTTTTTAATATGCTGTCTAGGTTGGTCATAGCTTTTCTTCCAAGGACCAAGTGTCTTTAAATTTCATGGCTGCAGTCACCATCTGCAGTGATTTTGGAGCCCCCCAAAATAAAATCTCTCACTGTTTCCACTGTTTCCCCATTGATTTCCCATGAAGTGATGGGACCAGATGCCATGATCTTAGTTTTTTGAATGTTGAGTTTTAAGCCAGCTTTTTCACTCTTCTCTTTCACTTTCATCAAGAGGCTCTTTAGTTCTTCATTCTGCTATAACGGTGGTGCCATCTGCATATCTGAGGTTATTGACATTTCTCCTGGAAATCTTGATTCCAGCTTGTGCTTCATCCAGCCCTGCATTTCGCATGATGTACTCTGCATATTCTTTCAGGATTTGAAACAGCTCAACTGGAATTCCATCACCTCCACTAGCTTTGTTCATAATGATGCTTTCTAAGGCCCACTTGACTTCACATTCCAAGATGTCTGGCTCTAGATTAGTGATCACATCATCATGATTATCTGGGTCGTGAAGATCTTTTTTGTACAGTTCTTCCATGTATTCTTGCCACCTCTTCTTAATATCTTCTGCTTCTGTTAGGTCCATACCATTTCTGTCCTTTATCGAGCCCATCTTTGCATGAAATGTTCCCTTGGTATCTCTAACTTTCTTGAAGAGATCTCTAGTNTAGTCGGCAAAGTAATGTCTCTGCTTTTGAATATACTGTCTAGGTTGGTCATAACTTTTCTTCCGAGGACTAAGCATCTTTTAATTTCATAGCTGCAGTCACCATCTGCAGTGATTCTGATCTAAAATTTTCCTAAAAACAAATAGTAAAATTACCTTATTCAGATTATGTGGAAGATGATTCTCGAAGTAGATAGTAATTACAACCAGGGAAAAAAGAATCCAACTGAATCAGTAAGACTTGACACAGGAAAAGCAGTGTGTTGGCCTCCTGTCCCCCAGAGGACAGACTTGGTCAAGGACAGCTTGGGGTAGGCCAGGTTCCATCAAAATATCACTTCAATTTTACCATCATCTCCAATACACATAAAAGAAGGTAACTACAAAGTCTGATATGCAGCCTCAAAATATCATCAAGACAGAAAAATTCTTGATAGTAATTCATAATGAGATTTTAAGCTCAAAAAAAAAAACCCCTTTACAGTAATGTGTATGTAAGGGTTAAAATATAAATGAAATTTTATTTTGAAATTACTTTCCTCCCTTAAGTAGAAAAGGAATAGTTTATTATAGAAAAAAAAATACTCTTTCTAATAATTGCGTTACTATAGTAACAGTACAGTGAACATCTTTCTGTGGCAGCCAGAAGGTATACCCCTCAGATTGTCCCTCCAGTAAGCACCTGCAGGACCAGAGCCCAGACCACTCCTTCCCAGGCAGTCCTAGCCCAGGACTGAGCAGAGTAGAGGGGCAGGGGGCCAGGACCTGGGCCCTTCTGCCCTGTGAAGGCTGCCCTGGCAGGTACTGGGCTGGCCCAGACTTGCTAAGTCTGCATGGCTTGTGAGCCTCTGTGGATTCTGCTTCCTCCCCTTTCTCCTCAGGGCCTGACATCCCTTCCACACACAGCCCTCTGTCCACCCCCCCCCCCCCAGGCTCCTCCTTGATGTCAGAAGGCGGCAAAGTGTGGTAAATGCCAGAGAGGGACATGACACAGAGTAGTCAGGGCGGCAGTGGGGGGCAGAGTTTCAGCAAGGTGCAGACCAGCTCAGGAGAAAGAGGACAGGCTTGTACCAAGAGAACTGAACTCCTGCAGGCAAAAAAAAAAAAAAGCGCACCACATCCAATTACTTCAAAACAGATCATAGGCCTAAAAACTCTAGAAGAAAAAGTATAAAGTCTTTGTGGCCTTAGGCTTAGGCGAAGATTTCTTAGATACAAGAAGCATGATCCACAAGATAAAAAATGATAAACTGAACCTAATAAACTAAAGAAACCTCTGCTCTTCAAAGTACAGTTAAGAGAATGAAAAAACAAGACACATACTTGGCTAAAAGATTTGTAAATCATTTATCTCATAAAGGACTTACATAAGAAATATCTATATATTTTCAAAAACTTGGACAACTAGAAACAGAATCCAGAGAAGGCAATAGCAACCCATTCCAGTACTCTTGCATGGAAAATCCCAAGGATGGGGGAGCCTGGTGGGCTGCCACCCAGGGGTCGCACAGAGTCGGACACGACTGAAGCGACTTAGTAGCAGCAGAAACAGAATAACTCAGTTTTTTAAAAATAGGGAAACATTGGAACAGACGCTTCACCAAGGATATAGGGATGGCAGATAAGCACATGGCAAGAGAATCAACATCGTTAGTCATTAAACAAATACAAATGAAAACACAAGGTGTGACTGCATGCCTACCAGAATGACCTAAAAAATTATCTGGAAAGGATGCAGAGCAGTTGTTAGCGGGAATGCAAATTCTGGCACAAACATTTTGGAAAACAGTTTAGCAGTTTCTGAAGTTAAAACACACGACATACTCAGCAATCCCACTCCTAGATGATCAGCCCAAGGAAAATGAAAACTAATACTCGAATAAAAACCTGTATGTGAATGTACGTATACAGTAACTATTAAAAACTGTTAAAAACTGGAAACAGTCCAAATGGTCTTCAAGTGGCAAATGGATGAACAGATTACACTGTGGCCCATATGCACAATGGGACACCACTTGGCAGTAAAGGAACGTGAGCAGCGTGGTGGATGGGTCTGCTCTGCACTGAAGAAGCCAGCTCAGAGGCCACAGGAATTCACATCTGTGGTGCAGGAGAAGCTGCAGGGGCAGAAGAGGATGAGGAGGCAGGCAAGAGAAGCACCAGGGGATGTGGGGTGGAGGATGAGGCAGAAATTCTGTAGCATTCATTGTGTTTGTGGTTATACAATGGTACACATTCATCAGAACTCATGAAACTTTATACTAAAAAAGCAAATGTTACTGTGCATAAATTATAGCTCAATATAAAGTTAATTCTTAAAGGTATAACAAAATTTTCCAACAGTAAGTAATACATGGGAAAGCAGCAGCTAACAAAAATTTAGATTATCTGAAAACAGTGATTTAAGATGATACATGTATGATTATTTGTGAGAACCAATAAAGAAAATATACAGCAAAATATGCAAATACAAAATGAGATGAAAATATTTTCTCCAACTGTTCAAATTACAGTTCATTATTGGTTTCTTTTGGCTCTCAGAGTCATGTGGAAACTGTTAAGATATAATTCTTTTCCACACAACAGAATCTGTTACTATATGACAAGCAGCCTATCTTCCTAAAACAGAGAGCCCCTAGAAATTGTCTCAATGACCTGTATCACAGGAGAGAACGGTTAACATGACGACAGTATAAATGGATGGTTTAAGAAGGCTGCTGGAGTTAACTGTGCATGGCAGCAAGAAACAGAGGTCTGGAGCACTGAGTAGCTGCCGGAGCTGTGCACCAGGGCCCGGGCAAAGATGTACCAGCACCGCAGAAGCAAAGCAAGACACAGCCTGTTCCACAAATTTTGAGACCGTTTACCCTCACCTCCCAGAATGGAGATAACAGTCCTCAGCTCAAGGGGTCGGTAGGAGAAATTTGGTAATGCAAGGCCAAAACCTACCCAGTGGATGCAGTCAGCACTAGGAGACTTCCATTATCCCAGTGGTGTCCCAACAAAAATATATCTCCAATACATAACGTTTGCAAAGTCTTTAGATATTCCTAGATCACTAAGAACGTAAAGATACATCTAAAGAAGTTGAAAATAATGGTTAGTTTCCTTTAGTTTTCAAAAAATATACCTTAAATTTTACAGCTATTTTTTCCATGATTGGCAAATACAATTGAAAGGCATCTTGTGATATTCTAAGATTGACCATACAGGCTGAGTATGAGATGATGAATCTTTATCATGCTTAAAATATTACCTCTGTGCTCATCCATGGCTATCTCTTCCTTTAATACTCACCTCAATGCTGTGCTTTGCCAAAAAGACTTCACTCTTTATATTTAAAGCTAGTACAAATCACGATCTCACGTATAGGTTGTTTTCTCCAAAAGTTCATTTTAATAAGCTGCTTGGTGTTCACAGAAACAACATTACATTTAAAGTCCTGGTAGGTTGACAAATACCTTATTTAACCCATAACATATTATTTATAATCTTAGACTAATTTTTTTTCAAATCCAGCAGCAAAGCACATTTATTGCCCTGTTCCTAAAAAGACTACTCCAGATCATGCATTCTCAATGAGGGGTATCCTCACCATAAAGGTAGTAGTAATTGGTTCTAGGGGGACCAAAAAATTCAGTGGTTTGTGGCCTTCCAAAGCTCAGTCAACCTTAACCTGAAAACAACTTCTTTTCTAGTTTCTTCTTTAGTACCGACTCCCTGTCCTTTCTTCCCTGGTACCAACCCCCTCTCATTTCTCCTAGAGGAATTCTAGTACTGAATTCCTCTCATGAGGGAGAACTTGATTAACTGGATCAATTCATAAGCCTAGGTAAATGTTATTAACTAAATTTGATTTAAATTTCATTTTTGTCCCAAAATGTCAGTAATGAAAAATGGTAGAGAACTACTGCTCAGATAAACCCTGAAACAGGCCACGTCTGCATGTGGCATTTTCCATCTTCCTCCACAGCCCTCTCCACACTGTCCTGCACTCCAGTTTCTTCACCCAGGTCAGTCCTAAATCAACTGCCCACCTGTCTTCACTCTTAACCAAATTTTGTGGTCCATGTGATCATTTTGGTTAGCTTTTTGTGGTTGTGGTTTTCATTCTGTCTGTCCTCTGATAGATGAGGATAAGAGGCTTGTGCAAGCTTCCTGATGGGAGGGACTGGCTGTAGGGGAAAACTGGGTCTTTCTCTGGTGGGCAGGGCCATGCTCAGTGAATCTTTAATCCAATTTTCTGTTGATGGATTTATTAAAATGCAGAGACTTTATCAACCAAGGTCCATATTGTCAAGGCTATGGTTTTTCCAGTAATCTTGAATGGATGTTAGAGTTGGACCATAAAGAAGGCTGAGCGCCAAAGAATTGAGGTTTTCAAATTTTGGTGCTGGAGAAGACTCTTGAGAGCCCCTTGGACTGCAAGGAGATCAAACCAGTCCATCCTAAAAGAAATCAGTCCTGAATATTCATTGGAAGGANTTGACTCATTGGAAAAGACTCTGATGCTGGCAAGGATTGGGGGCAGGAGGAGAAGGGGACGACAGAGGAAGAGATGGCTAGATGGCATCACGGACTCGATGAACGTGAGTCTGAGTGAACTCCGGGAGATGGTGATAGAGAGGGAGGCCTGGCGTGCTGCGATTCATTGGGTCGTGAAGAGTCGGACACAACTGAGCAACTGAAGCTGAAGATTTAATAAAAATGATTTTAAATAATGTATCTGTGGAATCTTTCAAAGTACTATCTTAAGCCAAAGAACCCTGATCTGTTGAAACCCATAAAATAGATCCAGTGTAACTATTTTGACCTCTCTGCCTTTTTTTTTTTAACTAAACTCTAAGAAATACCAGAGGACAGTTAGAAAATTTTGGTTCCGTTCCTTGGATTGGCTTTACAAAGATAAATAGTGGGAACATGAAGGTAAAATGAAGCAATTGTAATCCAAGTCATAATTCTGTTCACCCAAAGCTCATTGTTTTGCCTAGAGAGAGGCTATCAGACAGTCACAGGACTGTTTGCTGGAGGGTCAGAAGAGCTTGGGTCCTGTTGTGAAAGAATCACCAAATGCCTTCCTGTAACTGACCGATAGGAAGACGGTCCCTACCACCTATGTTCAGAGGACCCCAGAACAGATTGTGTGCCACATCTGTTGTGTTGCCCACACTCCCCAAGCTGATACTTTTGAAGAAGGTGAAGAACCTGATCCTCCCCCAAATGTTCTGGCATTTGTGTGTGTGTGTGATTCGTTATATACTAAAACTTCTAAAAAATGTGTTAGACTTTGCTAAGAGTTAAAAGTACTGTATACATTCTTCCTTTCTAGGATGTGTTTGTGTATCTATGATGCATGTATTTAACACAAAAGCTACCAACTGTCATCAGGTGTAGATAGGGACGGTTGGTCTCCCTTTTGCCTTGAAATGAGAGCGGACTGTCAATCATTTGCCTGTGTTTCTGCGAGATTAGTTCTTAAGATCAAGGGCCGTGTCTTCCTCCTGATACCCCGTTCCCAGCACAGGGCTTGTACATGGTTAAGAAGGTAGTCAGTGGTGTAGCAGATTGGAATTCCACTTCCAGGTTTTTAATTTAGGATTTACCACTAGAGGTGCACTGGGTCAATTCTTGTCCCCTTGTTATTTTACCTCCAATAATGTCTTTGTTAATTTATTAAAAATTGTTTTCATTCTAAAATCTGTTTTGGAAATCTGACTAGCCAAGTAGTACCAGTGGAAATATTAAGAACAACTATTTATTATAGTTTTATGTGACTCATTTTTACTTTCTCATCAAACCATTTATCCACAGAGATTTTAAGTAGGCTTTCTGGCAGGTGTTCAGAAACACAGGAAATGAATGAACAAAAGTTAATACTTGATATGAACTCATATAAATGACAGAGCTGTAACCTTGGACTTATTAGTCAAAGTTTAAAGTTTAATAATAAAGAAGTACAAAACCTTATTTTTTCTAAGCAAATTTATATATCAATGATACTGCTTCCTAAGCAGCATTTCACAAAAATTTCAGTATGCTATCCATTATACTAAAAACTCAAGGCTACTTACTGTAGCTTTTTAAAGACTAATCTTCATTAGAGTCCTACAGTTGATAAAATTAAGTTAGACATGCAGCACTCACTCCTATCTTATGCTGGGAGACACAGAGGCTCTGCTGTGCTCGGTCTCCCTCCATGGTGCCTGGTGTCCTGACAGCAGGTTCCACCCCAGGTGGACACTCCAGGCCTCATCCTGCAGCTCCCTGCTCCACTTCTGGCCTCTTCATAACTTAAGTGCCGCCTTGCCTGAGGCTGGCGTCTCCTGGGCCAGCGCAGTGTCGTCTTCCCTCTTCCGTGTGTGGCTGTGACCATGGCTGTCTTCCCCGTGCTCTGGCTCCTCTCTGCTGGCTCAGACTGGGGGTGTGCTTTCCAGCTCACGTGACACATAGTGGCAGGGGTGGGGGAAGTCAGTGTGTACAGTTGCGTACAGTGTGTACAGTGTGTGTACAGTTAAAGCCACACTAGTTCAGTTCTGGTGGGCTTTGTATCAAGGTACTTTTCTCTTATACATACACCAGTTCTTGTGTTCACCCCGAGACCTGGCTGTCTCTTAATACACAGCGCATTCCCACTGACCAGAGCCACTCCCAGCATAGTGAGCTCAGCTGGCTGCTCAAGGTGCCTGGTGAGGTCCCAGGGCTCACCTTCAAGAGCTCACGTTACCCAGAAAGTACAACGGGAATGGGTCATTAGCGTTCTGTAGAATGCAGTCCTGGCCGCCCCACATGTTCGAATTCAAAGTGCCACACATAGCCCTCCCTTGTTGCAGCATCAGGTTCACCTTAGTCCACGTATAGGCAAGCCGCTGTTCACTGCAGTGCAGCTGTTGTAGTTAAAGATGGTGCATCTGCATGTTGTGCAGTTTACAGAAGCGGCACTGTCCTGGGAGCGAGGGAGGAAAGGAGGGAGGTAGCTCACGGTCTGCTGACATGGTCCCCACTACAGATTAGGTGGGAAGGACAACCACTGCAGATCGCCAGTCATGAGCCACAGACACTGCATTCACATTCCAGGCCGCCTCTACCCCCAGGGGAGAGAACTGCTAGCTTGCAGGGGTCAGGGGAGGAGGGAACTTAGTCTGCTCTCTGTTCTCATCTGGCACTGTTTGCATTTTTTCTTACTACATCCATGTTACTGTTACTTTTTAAAAAGGACATGTTTTCTCCATGTCCTGTGCTGCATGCCAAGATGGAGTGCTCTTCAGGCAGCGTTACTCTGAGAACCCCACAGCTGCTTGGGCCCCAGTGGCCTGGGGATGGCTATAGCAGGGGTTCTGTGATGATAACTTTTACATTTTTGTGAGTGAAGGTGTAAGTGCAATAATGTGTATCATGTGTTGACTATCACATGGTACTGACCTCTGCAGATATACTTACTTGTAGCAAGAAAACCTTGTGTAGATCACAAGTCAAAGCCTGGTGATAATGACAATACTAGAATTCCTTTTTAATGTAACTATTAATATATTACTTAGATATAGGTGTGTTTTTTTTTTTTTAAGTAACATCTGTGTTTTCTTTTTCAGCTCTTTCAGTCTCACATTACAGCAAAAACAGCTCATACGTCCTCACAAGTATCTGACCATGAACAGAAAGTGAGTATGTCTCTTAAGTAGACCAGACCCACCTTGTACTGTGGACGCCTCTGTGGTTTCAGGATGCGGTTAGACAGACTTCTTGTTGGTACTCACCTTGAATATGAATTAACTGTTAACATCGATCCAAGTTCAAAATCAGTAATGAACTGAATCACTGTTGAGTGGCCACAGTGTCTCTATCCTGCCTGATGTCAAGCAGATTCAGGTTCCAGCTCTGCCACAGCAGTCGGGGGAGCCGGCCCTGCTCTGGCAGGCGTCCTCACAGACTTTGGTGATGACAAGGCAAGGTGCTATGGGATGGCCCTGTAGGAGCCTTCCTGAGCACAGCTGCAGACTTTCATGGTTCCAAGGGGGTTCTGAATGTACTTGCGCAGGAGGATAGGTTTTGGTAGTTTTTTATTAAAAAGTTATTTGAAAAGAGAGGAGTAAATTTAATCTGGTGGTCAAGGTGAGGTGATTTTTTTTTTTTTTTTTTTTTAAAAAAAAGCAAACGTGAGCATAGGTGATCATGATTGGTTTCCTGTAGTTCTGTGCTCTGTAGTCTCTTCTCTTCCTCCACACATGCTGAAGTCCCCATCGTTTTGATAAATGGTGATCTGTTCATTCTTGCTCTCTTACTGGTAACAGTAGCCTATCCATCTTTATTTTACCACCTCACAGACTTTCTGAATTACTCTTAACCTGCCTTGTGACACGCTGCTTTGCTGAATCTACTGTAATTGCTTGGTGACTGGTGCAGTGAGTGCTCACTGTTGAGTCCTCATGTTCCCCAGCCCATCCTCTTTGTTAAGTTGTAGGTAAATAGTAGACAGTCATAAGACCACGCTATTTGGTGACTGCAGCCTTAGACCAGCTAGTGTGCATCCTTCAGCTTGTTCTTCTGCACAGTGATTCTGGCGATGTTAAGTCCTGTGGCTTCCCATGTAAATTTTACAATGAGCTTGTCAGTTACTACATTGACAGCACAGAGTTGGGTCTTCCTCTTTCATCCAGTCTGACAATTTCCTTTTATTTGGAAAGCTTAGACCTTCACTGTCCAGTATGGTGGCCACTAGCCACACCTGGATATTTAAATTAGTTAAAATTAAATAAAATTAGACAGTTCCTTCCTCAGTTGCAGGTGTCACAACCAGGTGTGCCATGTCTGCATGTGGCTAGTGGTTCCTTTGGCAGCTTGGCATTGTCACTGAAGGGTCTACTGGACAGCTGGCTGGGACTACTTCCCTGTAACTACAGACGCGGCCGGTTTCAGTCTGCTGCCTGGCCATTTATTTCCTATTTGTCCCATTTATTCTTTCATTTTTTTCATTTTCCTGACTCCTTTTTAATTAATGGAGGATCTTTATGGTTGCATTTTATCTCCATTCTTGGCTTCCTAACTAAACTTTTTTTAAAAACAGTAATTGATGTGGGCTTTAACTTACCCCTCACTGCCTTTGAGCAGTGTGATGGCAACTCATGGACAGCGCAGAAGTCTTACAGCAGGGTGACTCCTCCCCTCCCATCTTCTGTGCTGTCACGGTCATGTATCCCGCTTCTTCATGTATCATAAGTCCTGCATCGCACTGTTGTTAGTGCTTTAAACAGTCAATCTATATTTTCAAGAAATTAAAACATGCAAAATATTCTCTTGTATTTACCCATATTTTTACCTTTCCGACGATCGTCATCCTTCCTGTAGATCTGAGTTTCCATCTGTTGTCATTTTCCTTTCTCTTGAGAATTTTTAATATTTCTTATCAGGTAAGGCTCGCTTGCAGTAAAATTCTTAGATTTTGTGTGAAGATGTTTTCATTTTGCCCTCACCTGTGAGGGATATTTTCACTGGATACAGAATTCTGGGTTGAGAGGACTTTCCTGGTGGACCAGTGGTTAAGAATTTGCCTGCCGGTGCAGGGAACAGGGCTTTGGTCCTCTGGCCTGAGCGCCACACTGCTGCAGTGAGAAACCAGGCGGTGAGAAGCCCTTGCACTGCGACTGGAGAGTAGCCCTGCTCGCCAACCAGAGGGAACCCGGCAACCAAGCCCTAGTGGAGCATAAAGAAAGGAACAAAGCTTGGAAAAAGAGAGAGTCCTGAGCTGTCATTTTTTTACTTTTGGCATTTTACTGATGACATTCTGTTGTCTTTTGGTTTACATCATTTCTTATGCCAATACTGTGATCATTTTATGTTTTACTTGTCTGTAATATGTCTTGCCAGCCTTGGCTGCTTGTAGATCTTTCTCCATTCTTACTTTTAAATGGTTTGTTCTGATGTGCCTGGCTGTGGATTCCTTTGCTTTTGTTTGTTTGCAGTTTGCTGAAATTCTTGGATCTCTGAGTTCATGCTGAAACAATTAGAATATTATCAGTCATTGTTACTTACAAATTTCCATCCTCCATTCCCTGCTCCCATCTCTTTTCCATCCAGCATTCCCACTGTAGGTGTGTTAGACCATTTGGTATTGTGCCAGTTTTTTAAGGTTCTGTTATAGTTTTATCTTTTCTATGAGACATTTTTAGCTTGGACAAAGATATTTAGCATGGATATGATATTGAACAAGTCTTTCTCCCACTGTTTAATCTGCTGTTAATTCTTCCTCCCATTGTTTGATCTACTGTTAATACTGTTTTATTTCTGATGTTGCATTTTTCCATTCCAGGAATTTCATTTGTCACCTTTTGTTGTCAAGACCTTTCTTGTTTCTCTTGTAATTCCCTGTCACGTCACCTGTCATATGTATCTCTTCTGTAGAGAAACAGAACATTTTTCTTTTTAACATATTTGTCAGAGTTAAAGTTCTTACCAGCTAGTTCAACATGTGGCTTATATGTGGATCACAGCTAGTTCAACATGTGGCTTATATGTGGATCTTGTTCTGTTGACCGTTTTCTTCTTCCTTGACTGTGAACTGTGTTTTTTCTTCTTCTTTCTGTGTAGTACTTTGCTTGTACAGTTAGGTGTTGTGGATGACACCCTGTAGAGGTGCTGGACTCTGTCTTCTTCTGAGGAATGTTGGCCTCTGGTCCAGCAGGCACTAGCTGATTCACTGGCTGGTCACACTCATCTCTGTTACAGCAGGTCTCTTCAGTTGTGCCTTCAGCACAAGAGAGGATTTCTGAGTGGTGGGACATGATCCTAACTCCTAAAATGAGGCCCATGGTGGTTTTCATGTGTTTACTGAGTCCTTTAACTTATAGACTTAAAATCCAAGCTCCCCAGGCTAGCCATTCCAATTCCCATTTCCCTGTTCGTGTGTAGGTCAGCACTCAGCCAAAGACTTGAGGGGTGTGTGTGTGCCAGTTGTGGACTCCCTCCTTTCTAGAATTTCCCCTTTCAGCTGACCTGCCTGCCCTTGTCTCCACTGGCTTCTGAACCCAGTAAGACTAGTTCCCTCCTGAGCTCTGTCTGCTTGTACAGCAGTGGCTGGGTCTGCCTTCAGGAGAGAAGCTACAAGCGTGTGTCCCTCACTCCACAGTCTCTCTGCCTGTGGTTGCAGTGACTTGAGGGAACTGACTGTAACTTACCAGCAAGGAGATTGAGTGTGACGTAAGTTACTCTGCCACGACTGTGAGCTGGAACTCCATCTGTAACCTTGTGCAGTATCTCTTTCACTTTTGATATTGTAATGTGACAATTTATATCTAAAATTCATCATAAACATCTTTCATGACTTTTACACACCACACTCCATTTTGTGAATGATTATGCCATAGTTTGAGTATTTTCCTGTGTGGGGAAATCAAATATTTTAATGTTATAAATGGTATCAGGCTGTCTTCATAGGAAGATAATAAGAAATACATGTTTTAAGAGTCTGGACACAGGTTTCTCACAAAGCAGTTGTATCCTGGGGGAGGTATAATGATCAAAACAGTCTTTTAGTTTTCTTGATGAATTATGTCTGTGCTTTCCAATGTGCCTATACTCTCTCTCAGTAAAACTTTTAAAAACTGTTGTCACTGTTTTTGTTTTCTTGCAGCAAAAAGACAGTCCTCGCTCTTTAACCATGTCTGGCCATGTTGGTTTTGAGAGTCTGCCTGATCAGCTGGTCAACAGGTCAATCCAGCAAGGCTTCTGCTTTAATATTCTCTGTGTGGGTGAGTGCCCAGCCTGTCCAGACTTTTTCGTCCTGTTCCTGTGATCACCTCCTCCTTGTGATGGGCAGTATGCTGCCCACCTGAGCAACCTGAGAGCACGAGTACAGATTTTTCTCAGTTACTTAAGTTCTATCAGTTTTTTCTTAGCCGGGCTGCTTTAAGCTTTCTCTGCTCTTTAAGCAGTTCAGTGCCTTCTTCAAAGTTCTGAGTAACTCGGCATACAGGACTCATTTTTATGCTCAGCTTAGAATGCACCACCTTAGCGTGTACTTCTTTCAGGGACAATCCAGCCTTTGCAATATTTGAAATATTTCGGATTCATGAAACCAAATCACTCTTAAGAGTTTACCATTCTGTTCTTCATCCATCCTGTGCACCTGTGAATATGAATGTATCTGCATTTCTTTCAGGGGAGACTGGAATTGGAAAATCAACTCTGATGGACACATTGTTTAATACTAATTTTGAAGACCATGAATCCTCACATTTTTACCCACATGTTAGACTTAAAGCACAGACGTATGAACTCCAGGAAAGTAACGTTCGACTGAAACTAACCATTGTGAATACAGTGGGATTTGGTGACCAAATAAACAAAGAAGAGAGGTACATGCTTTCCTCTAGTAATAAAAGTTTTTTTCTTATTATAGGACATCTGCCTTCTTGCTCTGTGTGCTGATTTGACTTTAATCTGCAGAAATCCATGCCATTCTTCCCAGACTTAAATTCTTTAAATAATACAGCAATATTTTGTTTGTGTTAACAAATTGACAGTTTTCTGTCCAGTTGTCTATTTTATTTAGAATAATTTGAATTACATTTTTAAAGTGTGCATGGCAGGAAAAATAGTTTTAATTTTTTCCTGATATGACAGTTTGGTGTATATTAAGTGATTTTTACTAATTTTCAGGCAAGACCTGTTTTGTTGAGGAAAAAAAAAAAGGCATACATGGCAAATACATAATCACCAAATCCATGGTACATGAATTTTTTTGTGAAGTTCTAACTAAATTAGCCACATTAAGCATTGCAGGAAAGGTGTGATGATTCAATTTTAATTTATATTTTATATTAGGTTACTACTTTTTGTCATTATTTCTCCTATGGTATTACAAAGATGATTTTGACTTAAATATGAAATTTAAGCCATAAAAGGAGGAAACAGACTGGGACAATGACTGTTCGTTCTTTTTCCTTTTTGAAATTCATATATTTTCATTATTAGAGGTAGTTTTCTAGGTCTTAAAAGTTTGCTTTAGAGGGAAAATATGTTGCAAAACTGACTCTCATTATGTTTTAACCTGTTTAGCACATTTGTGTGTTCTGCTATAGATTTCAAGAAACAATTTTAGTGGGCTTTCTGGAAGAAGTAGATTAGTGGAGGCAAAGGCCGATGACACGTGGCTTTTTTTTAGTTTTCTGTATAGGAATTATGTAAAGCTTTACTTAAATTTATCCTTAGATATTTGGTATTTTTGATGAGCTAATAAATGATATCTTTTACAAATATTTCATTTCCCATTTAATGTGTGGAAATATAATTGATCTTGTACACAGAAACTTCTATCTATTCTCTGGTTAATTCTAGTTAATGCATCTCTAATAAATTTGTTTAGGTTTTCTATGTATGCAGTAGTATAGTCTGCAAATAATGGCACTGTTCTTCCTAATTTGTTTATAAATAAGTTTTATTGATGTAAAATTTATATACGATAAATAAGATGCATTGGTTTAAGTGTACAACTTAATTTTGACAAATGTGTAGTTTTCTATCTACCACCAAGATGGTTATAGGAAGTGTCTGTAGTCTTAGGTCCTCTCCTCACATGCCCACACGTCAGTTCTTCCCAGAGGGCGAGGGGCTGCTCTGCAGCCCCAGGGCAGTGCTTTCTCTTGGGGTCAGACATTTCAGGCAGGAGGATGGATCCAGGCAAAGACTAAGCCTGTCAGCTGTGATGGGCCTTCCTCTGCTTGTAAGTAAGTGAGAATAAAGTTGTGCCTCTGTCACCAGTTATGATACTTCCATGTGGGTGTGCCCTTTCCTTACTATGTTAATGCTTTCCACACCACACAAATTTAATTTCAGAAACAAGAAGTCATAGAATTTGACTTAAATAACTTTTAAGTTGCTGATACTCATGTAGGGTTATACTCCATGTCCAGCTTGGTTGCAATTAGATGTTTATCCTCCTTCAGCAACCTGGCAGGTTTGGGGAGCCATGCCAGAGGGCTCCAGGTGTGAATAAGTGTGAGAGGCACATTCAGTGTCATTTCTGTAAAATCATTTAAGGCACAGGTTGCTCTGATAGTTTCAAAGTACTGCCATTGTACCTGTACATTTGCACATTATTTAGCATAGAAGTCAACTGTTTGTTCCCTGGTGAAAAAACAGATTTCAAACTTTAAATTTATGCAAATACTTTATCAAGATACCATGAATATATCATATTAAATATTTTTTCAGCTACCAACCAATAGTTGACTACATAGATGCTCAGTTTGAAGCTTACCTCCAAGAAGAGCTGAAGATCAAGCGCTCTCTCTTTAACTACCACGACTCCCGCGTCCATGTGTGCCTCTACTTCATCTCCCCAACAGGCCACTCCCTGAAGACACTGGATCTCTTGACCATGAAGAGCCTGGACAGCAAGGTGGGTCTGGAGAAGAACCAATGGTTTCGTTTTAGGATTTAGAGTGGACTATTAAATATATAAATATATTTATGATATGTGCATATGCCATAACTATCTCATTCTATAAAACATTTAGCAAGTTTCAATTTTAGGATATTTTCCAGAGAAATTCAGTTTGGAAGATGAGATACAAAGAAAAAGTGTTAACATAAAATTTCAGTCCTTTTTTAGTGATTAAATTGCATGTCAGAATATGTGTATTCATTTTAACTATAGAATTTTTTTGACATTAATTTTACTTTATGACACTATTAAATGAGAAGAAACTCACTGATGAAGATTAAGGTCTAAAGTCTCATACAGTAAATTAATTTTAATTTGAACTGTATCCAGAAAACCAATTTTTAATTTCTGAGCCAATGAGCTATATATAAATTCAGGGAGCTCTAAGTAGTAGTATCCAGAAACTAACTCATTTCAGGTTTTTTTGTTTAAAGGATAAAGACTACACTCTCACACTAAAAATGTCTCCAAGGTTCCCCTGTGACCTCTGACCTCGCTGAGCAGCCTGTGAGCTGGCACTGGGAGCATGGGGTCTTCTGTACAGGAGTCAGTGTGGGAGGCATGCGGTGGGCATTTCAGTGCAGAGACCAGCACTGTGGTCCCCTGGCTGAGACAAACCTGGAGGAGCTTGGGTGAGAGTCTGTTCACCTGATGGGATATTGTTAACCATTCAGCCAGTTATCTTCACAACTGAGTCTGATGTGTGGAAATCCACCCTTACTAAAGAAAGGAACATGAACGCAGGAGTGGGCAGCTCCATCTCAGGCAGACAGAGCTCCAGGCTGAGATCTGTGAGGAGTTATGGGGGTGACTTTCAGGGCTGCTCTGCTACTTGATCTCCCCGTGTTCTTGGCAAGTTTCCACCACTCTGAGCTTCAGTTTCTTCACTTTTAAAATCAAATCTAGGAGAGCATCTACCTCTGAAAGAGGTCTGAGGGTGATTAAATCGATAGTGCGTTTTGTTCTTAAAAGATGACTCCATTGCTCTACATGGGGAATTACCTGTGCAGGTGGTGGTATGTCCCCATCTGTGGGACATCTCCTTTCAGCCTGTGTTGTGTCCTTCAGCTCACTGATGGTGATGAGCTTGGCTGGGAATGCGAAGTGCTCCACACCTGCATTTACTCACAGTGGGCCCTCACATGCTCTCCCAGGGACACTGGGCTGGCCCCCGTGGTTCTTAGAATCCCAGGCGGCACCTCAGCAACAAGCACTGGGGGACTCTGAGGATCAAGGGTTGTTCCTACAGGATCTGGGTACACAGCGCAGCAGGTGCAGGAGGAAGAGGGAGGGAGGGAAAAGGGAGAGAGGGGTCAGTCTCTACCAGGGTCTGAGGGCAGGGCATCTTGGGCTTCTCCAGTTCCCTCTTTGTGGGTGACTTTAAAGCAACCCTGTGGGACCTGGGACCTGAAGGGAGAGGTGGGTCACCTAGACCTTTTGAAAGGAGTCTTCCAGGAGGGTGGCCTGTTCCTTACCTGATGGGAGCCAGTAGCTGTGTCCTCAGGTGCTGGCTGTTTATTCTAATGGGATATCTGAAACAGATGCCTCAGCAGTCAAATGTCAGTCAGGTTTTCACACTACAATGAGAAAGGTTAATGTCAGCTACATACACTGGGGTGCTTCTGCTATTGATCCTGGAATCAATTAAAAGTATAACTTGGCATAGTTTACTGAATATCTAAGTATATATGATACTGAAATCAAGAACTTGGCATCAAATTTTTATATACTTTGACTAACTTATCTTGAAAGGTGTTTACCCAAAATTGCTGGAAAGTTTATTTCATGGTTAGTTGGAAAAATCTTTATCCCCTTTGGAACATGTTTAAGACTAATAAACCAAATGTACACACAGTAAATCAATGTGAAGCTGGAGAAGAAAAGGATGTTTAAGAATAGAAAAAGAATTATTTTTTATTTCTACTCTCAAAATTATACCGACAGTTCACTCTTCTGACACACATGACTACTCAGCCTAAAGTTTTTCACTAAAAACAAGCTAATAAATAACAAAAAACCTACAAACCCTTTAATCTGTGGTGATATCATTCCTTTGTGGATACATTGATCTTACAGAACTGGGACTTCCCTGATGGTCCAGTGACTAAGACTCTGTGCTCCCAATGTGGGGGCCCAGGTTCATTCCCCGGTCAGGGAACTACATCCTGCATGCTGCAATGAAGACAGAAGATCCCACATGCCACAACTCAGACCTGGCACAGCCAAATAAATAAATATATATTTTTTAATTTCACAGAACTAGCCTTGCAGGTTAGTCTTCATGTCCCTGCATCTCTTCCACTCTGGCCAGTGACAGGACTTTTAAATAATGCTGAAAAACTAATTCCTTTGAGTCGTGAATGTTTTTAGTTGGTATCCATAAAATTTCCCTCTGTCTACATGTAGGTAAGATTCTGACAGTGGGGTCAGATCAGATGCATTCACTGGGAAAAGGGGCTTGCTTCAGTGAGAGGCAGAGGAGGCCTGTGGCCTGACCCATAGGTCTGCTGAAATCAGTCACCAGATTACTTAGTGCCGAGATTATTAACAGATAAAAATTCTTAGTGAATTATGCAGGTGATTTCAGCTCATCTCTTACATTCTATTTATTTTGTGTATGATAGAATTGTAAGAGACAGAGGGGAAAATGTGAGATTTCCGAACCTGACTTCAGATGCAGGATGAATTTTGTTAAGAGCTCTGCTTCTGAAAAGCAGTTATTACCAGGCCAGCATTTGCAGGAATGGCTGTGTAGGGCTGTCTGGTAAGAATGAAGTGGTGATTTCTACATCAGGAGCCTTCAAGCTTTTCCCTTGAAGGGCCAGGTAATACATACTTCAGGCTTCACAGGTCATGGGCCTGTGGTGCAAATGCTCACTTCTGCTGTTAGAAGAATGAAAGTGATCACAGGAAATACATGATGTGTAATGAGTGGGCTTAGCCATGTTCCAGGAACTCTTTACCTATGTAAACAGGCGATGAGTGGACCATAGTTTGCCTGTCCTAAGGAAATGTCAGAGCTTGAGTGGTTTTGAATTCAGAAACTTTATTAAAAAAATAAATCCTCGATCATTAATTTTGTTTTTCTTTATTCTTAATAGGTGAACATTATACCAGTGATTGCCAAAGCAGATGCAATTTCTAAAACTGAATTACAGAAGTTTAAGATCAAGCTCATGAGTGAACTGGTCAGCAATGGTGTTCAGATATACCATTTCCCAACAGATGATGAAACTATTGCTAAGATCAACACTTCAATGAATGTAAGCTCTTAATTGAATAATTCTATTTTATATACAAAAAAAGTAACATTGCTACTACATTTGTGAGCATTTTTCTTCCCTCTCTATTTTCACCTAAATGAAGTGATACATTTGGGAGACTGGGATTCTCCTTCTGTGGAACCATTTTTTATTTCCTTAGTAAGAGTCCTTTCTGTCCTAAGGACAGGAGAAGACGGCATAGCCTCCCTCTTAAGAGACTTTACAGGGAGCTTTCTAATCTGGTATTTAAGCTCCTCCCTTACAGTGTCACAAGTACATGTGAAATATTCACATAACTTTTGTTTTAATATAGAATATATTTAGTATACATTTAAATTATACATAACAGTATGATTAAAGATAACTAAATGCTTTGTGTTACTTCAGACTACCAAATTTCTTAAATATTTTGTTGGATTTTGATGGATCAAAGGTTTTGGAGTTCTTGTGGAACTTCCTAACCTCCCTGAGATGTTAACTTACCTATAAAATGGGGCTCCCCATTTTCCTGAGACTGTTAACTTACCTATAAAACAGGGCTCACTGTTGTGAGGAGACAGCTTTGTTCACTGCTTGGCAGTGACATTCAGTACCTGTTCATTCCCTTTCTCCTCTATTCCTTTTCTGATTTTTTCACACTTTGTCCATATTAAGATACTTTAAATATATAAAAAGATAACTTGTGTAAAGGAAGTGATATTAATTACTGTGTGTTAAACTCTTTATATCTGATTTTTTGTGTGTGTGCCCACCTGGAATATGTTTTCAGAGGTTAACAATTAAGAGATTACACACTGTCAATCATTAAATATTAAACATAATACTGTTTACGTTAGATTTTTCCCTAAATTAATTCTCAGTGTCTGACAGGACAGTCTCCTCACTGCCATTAAATACAGCCGCTGTGTCTTTTTTCACAATCTTCCTCTTGCTATGCTATTTCTTCCTATTCTGCTTGCTCTGTCTCCAGCTTGGTTGTGTCTTCCTGCCACAGAGATCTCTCTCTCCTCTAAATTTCTGTAACATTTGTAGTTGGCATAGTTTGGGACTTAAATACTACTTGATATTGGTGTTATGTAGGTATGTATACCCGAAATATAGTTACGTACTCTAATTATATGGTGTATATGTGAATTCTTCAACATTGTCTTTTATATCCAAGATCGTGAGGTAAATGATATCTGTGCTAGAATTCTTTTTGTATTCTTATAGCAAAGTTGGAACACATGTGGGGCATTCTCAGTAACTACTTTTCTCTGTAGGGCCTGAGGATGACCGTAGAACAGCTGGCATGTATTCACAGGGCAGGTTTTAAAAGCTAAGGCATAGCAGACCATTTGACTTTAACACACTTGTCATTTAGTAAATGTCCTTTTCTCTGCTGTCATTGGTATGAGATGTGATTGATATGCTGGCTCCTTTCCAGGGACACCTGCCATTTGCTGTGGTGGGAAGTATGGATGAAGTGAAAGTTGGAAATAAGATGGTCAAAGCTCGCCAGTATCCCTGGGGCGTCGTACAAGGTAAAGGAGATCTACGAGGACATGTGTGCTTGCCTGACAGTCTAAAAGCTGCATTTAATGCATCCTCTGAGGTGATGCTTATTTTGGGTTCTGACTAGCTGTCAGAAGGGCTGGCTGTGTTCTGTTTTAGCCACGTCTGCAGAGCCAAATAGAGCCTCCCCACTTCTTGTGTTAGAACAGTTAGTTACCTATCAAGCGTGCTAAGACACTCAGAAAGTGGGAACCACTAGTTGGGTACTTTGAACAGAATTTGAGTGTAAATAGTATTGTTTAAACATAGTACATAAATTAATTACTAGATAATTCTGGAACACAATAAACCTTATAAATTTATATATTTTTACTTATCAAAGTATTGCCAACTATTTCCCAGTCAGCCTGCCAAATGAAGATTTTTAGCATGTATCTAACATTGCAATGAGTATGAAATTAACTCTCTGGTTCATTCACTCATGGTACTAACTAATGGGGAATAGACTACCCCTGCTGATAATGGTTTCTCAGTGCTGTTTTTTTTAATTGACAAATTTTTTAATTATTGGAAAATATTTTAAAAACTTAACATTTTTAATGTTTAGAAAATATAAAGATAATTGTATTTACAACTATTGGTCACAATTAGGTACCTGACTCAGGACCACAAATGTGGCATCGTGTTGGACAAGGATTTGATAATCACAGCATGCACAGATGGTATTGTTGAGTGTGCAGAATTTACCACCTTGAAGTTTTAGTGAAAAAATGTTACATACTCTTCTCAGGTGGTATGTGAAATGTCCTGAGGATGGTTTATAAACTGGTAACAAAATATTAGTGAAATTAGTGGAGTATACAGTACCAGATAGAATGTATTTCTTTCCTGTTTCCCTTGGCTACCAAATTTAAGCCAGCGCTCTGGTCTGTTAATGAGCACTGCCTGTATAATTTGGTGTATGTGATACAAGAAGTGCTTCCTTGGCTACTTGGGCAAAACAGCCATAGCTCTTCATCAGACTGATCATTTCGCTGTTGCTTATTTCAATATGTTTTCATTTACTTATCCATTCAACAAATACCAATTGTGTGTCAGGATTGAAAGTCACTATTGGTATTTTCTCTCTCTCTGGCTAGTGGAGAATGAAAACCACTGCGACTTTGTCAAGCTCCGGGAGATGCTCATTTGTACAAACATGGAGGATCTTCGAGACCAGACCCACACAAGGCATTATGAGCTGTACCGGCGCCACAAGCTGGAGGAGATGGGCTTCATGGACGTGGGCCCAGAGAACCAGCCACTCAGGTGAGCAGCCAGCAAAGGAAGGAGGGGGTGGCGGGGAGGATGGTACCTCTTTATCTGTCCAGGATGACAGGAGAATCTCCCACATCATGAAAGACCACTTAATAATGATTTATTATCACACTTTCTATGCTGCTTGAATCACTGGAAGACTTCTTGCTCTTGGAGGTCTCCAAGTCCTCATCTGACTCAGGGAGTTAAGTAGAAGGAAGAACACAGGGTAGAATCTCAGGATTTCAGTACCTGCTGAAATGGAAACCAAAGGAAAAAACTCTCATTATTTGACTTTAATTTTGTATATACATGAAAAAAATGAAAGTATATTATTTAAAAAGTTGCAATATGAATCATTAAATAAAAATATGAAGCTGTTGTCTTTCATCCTGATGGAAGTTCTGGAATGACTAAATGTAGGAAAATTTCTTATAAAGGAAGCATGAACATTTTTGTGGGGAGTCAGAGATTAGACTAAAGATATTACCATAAGTTACAGGAACTGTTAACTGGCTCAGTGGTTAGAGCATAAAGTGTTGTTGGAACGTCTTTTGTTATTTTATATGCTGCTACACTCCTGAGGTCTTTTTTTAAAAGCAAACGTGCTAAATCAGGTTTATTTTTATGTCACATTCCTGAACAATTCTGCTCAGGACCAGCACTGTTTTAAATCTGCTATGGGACCAAGGGTTCCTCAGCATTTCATTACTGACTTTGCAGCCCCTCCCTGGTGTCCTGTCTGCACCAGAGCAGACACCATGGGAAGGGGGAGCCCTGGAGCCAGCTGCCACTGCACGTGACCTTCGGGAAGGTTTAATATCAGGTGAGGCTAAACTTAACACTTTTTCATTCTACAGATTAATGACTGTTTTAGCTCTGGCAGCATAATAAACTAAGAATTCTGTATATCTCACCCTCCTCACCAATTATGGGCATGCTATAACAGACTGGTTCTAGTAAAGTGATTTTCTCTGCTGAAGAGAAATTGTCCAGCACTGGCAGCCTTAGTGTTTCCCAGAGGCGGCTTCATTTCTCATTCTTCCAAGTCTGAGGTTACACAGAGGTCTGTGTGTGCACAAACGAGAAAAGAGATAGATCAGTCATCAGTTACCTGTGGGTGATGTAGAAATACAGGCTCGGAATTTCTGGATATGGAGCCTAAGAATCACATTTAAGTTAAAATCCGCATCCAGCCCTTTGTCAGGTATGTCCTGCTGGTCAGTGGGTAGATGTGCACCATGGGATAGAGAGACCCTGCCTGTGGACGGCCCCAGGGTGGGGCGGGAGGACGACATTCCTGCCCTGTTATGATGAGCAGAAGCTGGACATGAGGAGACCCAGGCAGGAGGCTTCTATGGGCATCCAGGCATAAACACAGGGCCTTGGTAGTGGTGGTGGGGGGTGGAGTGGTCAGATGTGTTTTTACCCTTCCAGGGAAACTGGAAGGTGAACTTAATGGGACTCAGGAAGGGAGAGGTGGGCCATATTGAGGGGGACCGGGTTGTGCTGTGGCTGTACAGCAGTATGATATAGTCCAGTCACTTGCTTTGCCATTCTCAGAAGAGCAGGCCATGTCAGTCATGACTACGGTGCTGGCCAGCGCTTGCAGGTTCAAAGGGAGAAAACCAGCAGTTTCATTCTACTGCTGGAGTGGAAGAATGAACAGACCATTTCCAGTCTTTCTTCCAGGAAAGTGAGATGTCTAATGGGCCCAACTTAGGACCTGTGCACATGTCTTGGCAGGGTGGGCATGAGCCTGACTGGCTGTCCCACCAAGACGCCTCCTATGGGGAGAAGTAGCAATACAACAGGAGACAGGTGGTGGGCAGGCAAGGTGAACAGCCATTCTTTTAGTATTTCTTCAGTTTGAGGAGCATCTGTCCATTGGACAGGTGGAGAATGGGAGAGAAGGCTCTTCAGTGGATGGTAGGTAAGAGGGCAAGAGCAGTGGCTACAGGCTGCTAGAAGATGGATGGATGGCAGAAGCAGGAAGGATAAGGACTCCACTCGGGGAGGGGGCGCCTGCCTGCTGCCCAGGAGCCGGTGGGCCTCTACCCTGCCCTGCGGTCCTGACAAGACGAGATTCCCTGGGCTAGGCATGCACAGTATCTCTCCTCTTCATGCTTTCTCATTTGTGGATGCACTGTTTGATAAAATTTCTGTCGTTCTTTCTAGTCTGGGGTCTTAGGAAGGATTCAGGAGTGTGGTTTCAAAAACTTACATTCCGTCTTTTGGGGAATCTTCCCATTTACTTTGTGTGTGTGCAACAGCAGTAACTATAATTTGGTTGGCATGTAAAATCTCTCCCTCGATATTGTATAAACTAGAAAAATGAGCCTGTCTGGATGACCTCTTCTTTTTAAGGCCCCGCTTCCTCCCTGCAGCATCTTCATTTCCTTTCACTGACTGGTTGTGCGGAGTTGTGATTCATGTCCCAATCTACCCACACCAATCTCGTGCTTGTCATGAGGTTCAGGTAATGGCATTGTGTGTACTTGAGGTCTTAATTAACTGACCTTTAATTATTTAAACTACATGAAATATGCTTTTATAAACCTCAAATCCCTAAGCTACTTTAGATGAACATAACAGTCTTGTTGATCATCACTGCTCTAGAGTTTGGAAGGTCGATTTGTGTGGTATTTTAGAGTTCCTTAAGTGTCTGGCAAAATTTCTGTGTCATACACTTTGTTTCTTTGGAACTCTCAAGAAGTAGTTCCCTTTCTGTGTTTGGCCTACAGCAGAAGTGGGGGCGCTCAGCAGTCATGGGAGAGCTGGACCCTGACCTCACGGATGAGGTCCCAAGAGAGGGATACAGTGGTTTTCCTGACAGACGCAAGCACCTAGGGTGCTTTTTCTTCTTTGGTTTTCAGCTTTGCCTTAAATCAGTAATGTCTGCAACTAGCATATATGCCACATTAAATACAGCAGAAGAGAGCTATTTTTCATTCCCAATCCATGGCAGTCAACAGAGGTTGCATAAGTTTCACAACACTAACTGTATAGACCATCCTTGCAGATCCTCTCAGGGTTTCATTACCACCTTTTGAAAGACAGTGTGGTTCTTTCCTTACAGTCAGTTCTGTAAGCCTCTATGTCACGGTGGGCGTGTGTGACACATGGAGAGCACATCAGAGAAGTGCTTCCCTTTACCTTCTGCTGAGGCATCATTTTAGGCAGGATTTATTGGGGTTAGGAATGTGGGCTTTGGAGCAAGTCTGACCAGGTTCCAGCTCCAGCTCTGTCCTTGCTAACTCCGTCCCTCTGGGCAAATGACCTTACTCTGAGCATCAGCACACTAACCCTGCAGGACAGTGCTCTGGTGCCTGTTCTTCAAGCTGCCACAGGGATTAGTGAGAGTCCAGACCAGTCCCTGCTAGCAGCAGCTACTCTCTTAAGTGTCTGGCCTTTTCTCTTTGTCAAGTGGCTTGACTTTCCTCCTGAACAACTCAAGGGCTTGTATAAATAAATTTCTGAGAACATTTAAGAAGTTAGATTTGACATGATTTAGATACATTATTTAAACCAAGTTATGTCTTTAAAAGCTATCAGTCCAGTGTAGGACCACTGAAATGTGACTGAAGGTGGCATGACTGATTTAGAGGCTTCTTTAAAATAAGACCAAAACAAACACAGAAAAAAAAAACCTCAAACACAGAAAAAAACAAAACAAAAAAAACCTCACAAGAAATAAGATGCCTCATTGAGATCAGAGGCATTAATGTGATCATTGAGAATACTGTGTATATTTATAAACTTTGCTCCTAAAGACAATGTATAGGATTGTTCCTCCTTGGAACACATGCTGTAAGTACCACACACTCATGCTCAGCTCTAAGAGCTAATATGTAACATTTCTTACTCTGATTTTCCTTCAGTTCAGTTCAGTTGCTCAGTTGTGTCCACCTCTTTGTGACCCCATGGACTGCAGCACGCCAAGCTTCCCTGTCCATCACCAACTCCCAGACCTTGCTCAAACTCATGTCCATTGAGTCAGTGATGCTGTCCAGCCATCTCATCCTCTGTCGTCCCCTTCTCTTCCTGCCTTCAGTCTTTCCCAGCATCAGGGTCTTTTCAAATGAGTCAGTTCTTCTCATCAGGTGGCAAGAGTATTGGAGTTTCCATTTCAGCATCAGTCCTTCCAATGAACACCATTGGACTAAAGGACTGATCTCCTTTAGGATGATCACCTAAAGGACTGATCTCCTTTAGGATGGACTGGTTGGTTCTCCTTGCAGTCCAAGGGACTCTCAAGAGTCTTCTCCAACACCACAGTTCAAAAGCATCAATTCTGGTGCTCAGCATTCTTTATAGTCCAACTCTCACATCCATACATGACTACTGTTTAAAACCATAGCTTTGACTAGACGGACCTTTGTCAGCAAAGTAATGTCTCTGCTTTTTAATATGCTGTCTATGCTGGCCATAGCTTTTCTTCCAAGGAGCAAGCGTCTTTTAATTTCATGGCTGCAGTCACCACCTGCAGTGGTTCTGGAGCCCCCCAAAATAAAGTTCTCACTGTTTCCATTGTTTCCCCATCTGTTTTCCATGAAGTGATGGGACTGTATGCCATGATCTTAGTTTTCTGAATTTTGAGTTTTAAGCCAACTTTTTCACTCTCTTCTTTCACTTTCATCAAGAGGCTCTTTAGTTCTTCTTCGCTTTCTGCCTTAAAGGTGATGTCATCTGCATATCTGAGGTTATTGATATTTCTCCCGGAAATCTTGATTTCAGCTTGTGCTTCATCTAGCCCCGCATTTTGCATGATGTACTCTGTATATAAGTTAAATAAGCAGGGTGACAATACAGCCTTGGCATACTCTTTTCCCAATCTGGAAACAGTTCATTGTTCCATGTCCAATTCTAACTGTTGCTTCTTGACCTGCATACAGATTTCTCAGGAGGCAGATAAGGTGGTCTGGTATTCCCATCTCTTGAAAAATTTTCCAGTTTGTTGTGATTCACACAGTCAAAGGCTTCGGCATTATCAATAAAGTATAAGTATGTTTTTCTTGAACTCTCTTGCTTTTTTGATGATCCAACGGATGTTGGCAAATTGATCTCTGATTCCTCTGTCTTTTCTGAATCCAGCCTGAACATCTGGAAGTTCACAGTTCACGTACTGTTGAAGCCTCGCTTGGAGAATTTTGAGGATTACTTTGCTAGCGTGTGAGATGAGTGCAATTGTGCAGTAGTTTTGAACATTCTTTGCCTTTGCCTTTCTTTGGAATTGGAATGAAAACTGAACGATTTTCCTTAAATGTATACAGTTCTATCCATAAAAGATTTCTCTAGTTAGACAAGATTAGTAAAATTCCTAAATTTTATCACATTTTAAATCTATTTAGCTATAAAGTATTTTCATAAGCAGTAGAAATTTCTAATCATGACACACCTGGAAAGCCAGTTTATTGTATTCCCTGTTAAACATTGGGACGTTCTCTCAGTGAGCTGTGATGGAAGGGCTCAGCACTTCTGCATGTGAGAGATCTGTGGATCCTCTGAAATTTCACAGGTAAGAGAGGCACTTGCCATGGAATTCCAGGAAGTCCCTCCTCTGTGGGCTATACTTAACCTACTTCCCTGCAGTCTCTGTCATTAGATAAACATTTATGAAGAAACCACAGTGTCAGAGAGCTCTTCTGGACAGCTGGATTACAAAGATGCTGAGCTGGTGGAAGAGAGACGCAGTGAGGGTGGGAATGCCCAGAAAGAGGCATAAACGAAGAGCCATGGAAGTGTGTGGAGGGAACAGGGGATTCCACCTAGGGAGACTAGAGGCGGATTCCTGGAGGGATAGGACTTGTGGGGCAGAGTGAGGGCAGGGCAGCAGGCAGTGGCTGGAGCAAGAGATGTGTGCCTGAAACCTGAGGAAGAGAGGTCTGTTTGCAGGATTCTGCAGTTTCTATTTCTAAAGTGCTCTCGTTTTGCAGAAAATGTAACTAATGCAGAAGGAAAAGATAAAAGAGATCTCTGTTTTTGGTGGAAAAATCTGAGGAGTGGCAAGAACAAAATGACAGAAAGATGAACTCAAATCCTAGAGCTCAATTAGATTATTACAACAGTGAAGGCAGAAAAGCTCAAAGATCAAGTTGGGCCAAACAATGTGTCTGTAGAAATCAAAACAAGCCTGGACTGAGATGATGTTGGGGTCCCAGGCTGAACTTCCAGATCCTGGTGATCAGAGATGGGGACGAATTGAGGGGAGGAGTCCAGAGAGGTGGATGGAGGAACCCGTGTGGGGTGAAACGAGCACTTCTGGAAGTGCTGGCACAGCAGGGACCCACAGACAGACCCGCCTCCCTGAAGGAGGTGGGCTCTCCCTGCCTGCGGTCCCCTGGAGGCATACACGCGGTGACAGTCATGAGGCCTAACCTGGAAGTTTCAGTGTTTGCAGGTTTCTACGTCATCTTGCTAACATGAGAGTAACACAAATAACTTTTCAGTCTTCAGGAGACCTACGAAGCCAAGAGACACGAGTTCTATGGTGAGCGCCAGAGGAAGGAAGAAGAGATGAAGCAGCTATTTGTGCAGCGCGTGAAGGAGAAAGAAGCCATCCTGAAAGAAGCTGAGAGAGAGGCAAGTGTGCTGTTTGCTGTGATTTCTATTTGGGGTGTCCTATTAAGCTGGGGATCTATCTCAAGAATTAACAGGTGGTTTTGAAGACGAGCTGTTCTTTAAGAGTAGCTGTTCTAACACGTAGTCTTTGGATGCAGAATTTTACCAAAAAAAAAAAAAAAAATCACAAGCTGAAAACAAAAAGTTTTGCCTTTATGAACAAAGTGTCTTTGATTAGAAGTGGTTTATCGAATGCTGGCAGAGGGCTACATTACCAAGAAGGGTTTCAACTATCTTAACTAGGAGGCAGAGATGCTTTAGCTATGGTTTGATAAGCCCTTTTGAGTTTTGAGGGTCACTCACACTGTTGTTTGCTGGAAGTGGGTGGCTCAGAGCTGTTGAGTGTGAAGTTAGGCTTCCTGGGAGAGGTGGGTGGTCCAGGTGGCCTTTGGGTGGCCTTGGCACAGAATTATCTGCAATGAATTTTGTTCGGTTCTCTTTAGTTTTGTCTGCTTGTGGTTCTTCAAGGATAAATTTTACTTTTACTTGAGTTAAGGTATCTTCTGTAGACTTAACTGTGAGGGCTGCATCTAAGTAAATGGATTCTAAGTTAAGGTGAGGATCAAAAAGGCAGAGCCGCAAAAAAAAATTACTGAGAGAAGACAGAAATGTTAATACAAATGAACTTGCTAATATGAGAGTTCCTGAAGAGTTATTTGTTGTTCTTGTTCAGTCACTCAGTCATGTCCAACTCTTTGAGAGCCCATGGACTACAGCACAGCAGGCTTCCCTGTCCTTCACCATCTTCCAAAGCTTGTTCAAACTTCTGTTCATTGAGTCAGTGATACCATCCAACAATCTCATACTCTGTCGTGCCCTTCTCCTCCTGTCTTCAATCTTTCCCAACATCAGGGTCTTTTCCAGTGAGTCACTCTTCGCATCAGATGGCCAAAGTATTGGAGCTTCAGCATCAGTTCTTCCAATGAATATTCAGGATTGATTTCCTTTAGTATTGACTGGTTTTATCTCCTTGGAGTACAAAGGACTCTCAAGAGTCTTCTCCAACACCACAGTTCAAAAGCGTCAATCCTTTGGCCCTCAGCCTTCTTTATGGTCCAACTCTCATATCCATACATGACTGCTGGAAAAACGATAGCTTTGACCATACCGACCTTTGTCGGCAAAGGAATGTCTCTGCTTTTTAATATGCTATCTAGGTTGGTGATAGCTTTTCTTCCAAGAAACAAGCATCTTTTAATTTCACAGCTGCAATCATCATCTCCAGTGATTTTGGAGCCAAAAGAAAATGAGTTCTGTCACTGTTTCCATTGTTTCCCTATCTATTTGCCACGAAGTGATGGGACTATATGCCATGATCTTAGTTTTGTGAAGTTTTAAGCCAACTTTTTCACTCTCCTCTTTCATCAAGAGGCTCTTTCGTTCTTCTTCACTTCCTGCCATAACGGTGGTATCATCTGCATATCAGGTTATTGATATTTCTCCCAGAAATCTTGACTCCAGTCTTGCTTCATCCAGCCCGGCATTTAACATGATGCACTCTGCATAGAAGTTAAATAAGCAGGGTGACAATATACAGCCCTTGACATACTCCTTTCCCAATCTGAAACCAGTCTGTTGTTCCATGTCCTGTTCTAACTGTTGCTTCTTGACCTGCATACAGGTTTCTCAGGAGTCAGGTAAGGTGGTCTGGTATTCTCATTTCTTTAAGAGTTTTCCAGTTGGTTCTGATCCACACAGTCAAAGGCTTTAGTGTAGTCAATGAAGCAGATGTTTTTCTGAAATTCTCTTGCTTTTTCTATAATCCACCAGATGTTGGCAATTTGATCTCTAGTTCCTCTGCCTTTTCTAAATCCAGCTTGAACATCTGAAAGTTCAAGGTTCACATACTGTTGAAGCCTGATTTGGAGAATTTTGAGCATTACCTTTGATAGTGTTTGAGATGACTTCAATTGTGCGGTAGTCTGAACATTCTTTGGCATTGGTTTTCTTTGGGATTGGAATGAAAACTGACCTTTTCCAGTCCCATGGTCACTGCTGAGTTTTCCAAATTTGCTGAGATGTTGAATGGAGCACTTAACAGCATTATCTTTTAGGATTTGAAATAGCTCAACTGGAATTCCATCACTTCCACTAGCTTTGTTCATAGTGATGCTTCCTAAGGCCCACTTGACTTCACATTCCAGGATGTCTGGCTCTAGGCAAGTGATCACTCCATCCATCATGGTTATCTGGGTCATTAAGATCTTTTTTGTATAGTTCTTTTGTGTATTCTTACCACCTCTTAGTATCTTCTGCTTCTGTTATGTTCATACTGTTTCTGTACTTTATTGTGTGCATCTTTGCATGAAATGTTCCTTTGGTATCTCTAATTTTCTTGAAGAGATCTCTAGTTTTTCCCATTCTATTGTTTTCTTCTGTTTCTTTGCACTGTTTACTTAGGAAGGCTTTCTTATCTCTCCTTGCTGTTGTTTGGAACTCTGCATTCAGATGGGCAAAATGATTATCTAAGGAGGTCTTACAAATAACTGAGAAAAGAAGAAAAGCAAAAGGCAAAGGAGAAAAGGAAAGATATACCCATCTGAATGCAGAGTTATTTGTAATCAAATTATCCAGAGAACATGCATGCATGCTAAGTCGTTTCAGTCATGTCCAGCTCTTTGTGACTCCATGGACTATTGCCCACCAGGCTCCTCTATCCATAGGATTCTCCAGGCAATACTGGAGTCAGCTGCCATGCCCTTCTCTAGGGGATCTTCCCAACCATCTCTTGCCTTTCCTGCACTGGCAGGCAGGTTATCGCTAATGCCACCTCAGAAGCTTAATTTAACTATACAAACCTAGTTTTAAAAATACTCTGATAGTACTTGCTATTTTGGTTTTGTAAATTTAATAATGTACAAATATATCTTGTCTATATTTTGATCTTTATTTTCAAAAAGTTCAGACAATGGGAAAGTTAAAGTACAGGGTACCCATGTCCATCCCCATACCTAGATTTAGAATGGACATATCAGCATCTTTACAGCGTATGTTTTCCTGGCTGCCTGAAGGCTGGTGTAAACATCAAGGGCACTTCATGGATTCCTGAAGCTCAGGTGCCTTCTCCTCCATAACCATGGTACCAGTATTACACCTAAGAACACTAATAGCAATGCCATAATCTAACCTGATCATCAGTTCATAATCAAATTTCTCCAGTCATCCCAAGATTATCTTTGGTTATTCCTTTCTATTTGGTGATTTTTTGTTTTTGAACCAGAATTCAATCTCAGGTCTAATATTGCATTTAGGTGTTCTGTTTTGTGTCGTCTCTTATTCGAGAATGGTCCCTAGCTTGAGGTTATTTTGAAATACAAACATTGAGGAAAACTGTGATGAGTAGGAAACTGTGCTGGCTTTTCTTCTGATTAGCATACATTTCTCTTGTAAGAGTTTCTCTCTCATATATCATGGTTCTCAGTTTCTCCAATGAGAAGATGGAGAAGTGGTTTACAGTTGAATTTTAATTTTTAAAAGCCCCCATAAGAATATCTGGGCTTCCCTGGTGAATCAGATGGTAAAGAATCTGCCTACAATACAGGAGACTTGGGTTCAATCCGTGGGTTGGGAAGATCCCCTGGAGGAGGGCACGGCAACCCACTCCAGTATTCTTGCCTGGAGAATCCCCATGGACAGAGTACCCTGGCAGGCTACAGTCCTTGGGGTCACAGAGTCAGACACAACTGAGAGACTTTCACTTCACTAGCTTCTTCAAAACACGTTAATTATTCATAATTAGCCATGAGTTACACATAATAAAGGGCTTCCCTGGTGGGTCAGATGGTAAAGAATCTGCCTGCCAATGCAGGAGACACTGATTCAATCCCTGGGTGGGGAAGATCCCCTGGAGGAGGGCATGTCAACCCACTCCAGTATTCTTACATGGAATCCCCATGGACAGAGGAGCCTGGTGGGCTACAGTTTATGGGATCGCAAAGATTTGGACATGACTGAGCAACTAAGCACAGTTTTGCTCAAATGTGTATTACTTAAAAGCAAATTGAAAATTCAGGGTGACCAAATGGTTGAAAGAAAAAGAAGTATTATTTGTCACTAGGTGCTTTGTAGATTTTTTTTTTTTAATGATTCACTGTATTGTATTAATGATGAAGTTATGAGTTTAAAGTTGTCACAAGAGTGACAACTTATAATTATGTAAGCTTACAAATAGTAGATTAGGGGCCTGTTTTATTCATATTACAATAATATTAAGAAGTTCCCTCATGACCGGTTTCATCCTGCAAAGCTGGTAGGTTATCATCCATACTTTATTATAGAGTCAAGTCTGGTGNGACAACTTATAATTATGTAAGCTTACAAATAGTAGATTAGGGGCCTGTTTTATTCATATTACAATAATATTAAGAAGTTCCCTCATGACCGGTTTCATCCTGCAAAGCTGGTAGGTTATCATCCATACTTTATTATAGAGTCAAGTCTGGTGAAGAAGGGCGTCTGGGGTCATCAGCAGTCATGGGAGTGATGATTCACTCAAGAACCATCAGGTGAGCTTCCCTGGTGGCTCAGGGACAAAGAATCCATCTGCCAGTGCAGGAAACATGGCTTCCATTCCTGATCCAGGAAGCTTCCACATGCCGAGGAGCAACTAAGCCCTTGTGCCACAACTATTGAGCCTCTGCTCCAGAGCCCATGCTGTGCAACAAGATAAGTCACTGCAGTGAGAAGTCGTCACAGTGCAACTAGAAAGCAGACCCCACTCGCAACTAGAGAAAAGCTCATGCAGCAACGAAGACCCAGCACAGCCAAAAATAAATGAAATTTTTAAAAAAGAACCATCAATTGAAGTTCAGATGAAGAAAGACCATATAATTTATCCTCAGTGTTCATGCAGTTTTGCAGAGAGGAGGCTTTTTAGTAATGACATTGAACAACAGATGTAAACCAGGTATCTACTGGGTAAACTGGGACATTAAGCTAGCTCATCAGTAAGACACTAGCAGGTAACCCACAGGATTATCTAAGTCTGAATTAGCAGACCCTGTTATTAAAATACTCTTGCCAATATGGTTATAAACAAACACCTCCTAATTCACCTTATGTATACATTAGGAGGATTCTCATGTGGAGTACAGATTTAGCTGAAGATGAGGTGGACATTGGATAGGTAGAGAAGGGGACACACAGGACAGATGTCATGTCAAGACACTGTTTAAATGCTACCTTTTCTACATCTCTGTCCACATCATTCTAGATGTATAGCCCTTCTTACACCACAAGAAAAAGTACAGTATATATTTATCCTCCAAGTGACGTATATAACCATCATTCAAATGCTGCTGCTGCTGCTGCTGCTAAGTCGCTTCAGTCGTGTCCAACTCTGTGCGACCCCATAGACAGCAGCCCACCAGGCTGCCCCATCCCTGGGATTCTCCAGGCAAGAATACTGGAGTGGGTTGCCATTTTCTTCTCCAATGCATGAAAGTGAAAAGTGAAAGTGAANTCTGCCTGGTTGCTGTGCAGGCAGCCTGAGCAGGGCTGCAGCGCGAAGAGGCGTGGGTGTGTGCTGCCACACAGCATCCTCAGCAGGAATCTCACTTGGCTCCACAGCTCCAGGCCAAGTTTGAGCACCTTAAAAGAGTCCACCAAGAGGAGAAGCTGAGGCTGGAAGAGAAGAGAAGACTTCTGGAAGAAGAAATCATGGCTTTCTCCAAGAAGAAAGCTACCTCTGAGATATACCAGAACCAGACCTTTATGACCCCAGGCAGTAACCTGAGGAAGGACAAGGACCGCAAGAAGTAAGCCCTTCCCCTGGTCTGACCCCTCCAGCCTCAGTGCCCCCTCTTCACGGCTCTTTGCCCTGTCTCCTTATTCCCCTCTGTCTCCTGCACTGAAACAAAAAGCTCCTTGAGAGCAGAGCCCTGGTCCCTCCCGGTGTGTGGATTCCCCAGCAGCTAGAAGGGCACCTGCCACGTGTCTAGTGCTCTGTGCACGTCTGAGTGAACGTTTGCATGAATGTGTGAGTGAACACAACACAAATTTGCCACAACGTGTGAGGGTCTGATCTGAGGGCACTGTCCACTCCAGGACATGTCTAGTAACTACTGACTTCTTGTCAGTTCTGTCGACTTTCATGCCTTACAGAAGCTATATACTTTGGTGGGGAAATTAGAGACATAAGATAATACTTGATAAAAAATTAATTCTTAGGTTTACTTCTTTTAAACAAATTCCGCTAATGATTTTGTGAGAATTTTTATTTTAATAAGGGAACCAGGCTATCGATTGGAACTCCTGTGCTTTGATGTCAGAGCTTGTGAAACGAATGGTGGACGTAAAGATGCAGAGGAAGGTAGAGAGGGAACCCGTGCGCCAGGGCGGCCTTGATAACAGGTGGAGGATGGCGCCAAGGCTTGTAGGTCTGGGGTATGTGTTAAAATCAGTGTAACCAGTCTTAGAAAATAAGGTGGTTTTCCCTCCTTTGTATTTTTTTAAAATGTATTTCTCCCCCTTAATTGTCCTCCTCACTTTGCCTGTTTGCACGCTCTGCTGAGCATCCAGCCCACCTTGTGGCAGCTCAGATTCTCCTGGGCCTCACAAGGCAGTCCTCGGTTTCTTTTGTCATCATATTGTATTTCAAACCAGTATTGTCAGAATTCTTTATAAGTCACCTTCAAAAAGTTAGGAAAATATAACACTGCCTGTGATAGCTTTCCATTTTTGAACTATGGAGAGTCAAATCCACAGAGTCTGGAGTGGATTTAATTGGCCTGTGGACGTTAGGTTTGTCGGAAGAAGGAATTCTCGTGTATAATCTTTTAACATAAGCTCTTCCAGGGAGTGGATCTGTTTTGTTGGTTGATGTATCCACTCTCAGTTCCTAGAACAGTGCCTGATACCAAAAAGGCATGCAGTTATTTGTAGAAAAAATGAATACATTGAATTAAAAAAAATAAACCACCCCCATTATCTGTGGGAGGCTGGTTCCAGGAAGACACCAAAATCCACTGCTGCTCAAGTGCCTCATATCAAATGCATAGTTTTTGCACAGAACCTATGTACATTCTCTTGTACATGTTAAATCATTTCCAGGTTTTTTCTAACACCTAATACAATGCGAACAGAATATAAGTGCTAGGCAGATACTCGCCAGCAAGTGGCACATTCAAGTTTGGTTTTTTGGAACTTTCTGGAATTTTTTTCCCAAATACTTTTGATCCTCAGTCAGTTGAATCCTCAGGTGTGGAACCTTCAGATCCAGAGGGCCAACTGTTTACATATAATTTATGACTTCTTTTCAGTGTGTCTTGAATTATAAAGCTAAGGGACCTTTCACCTTCTCATCATCTCGACTTAGTCCAGTTTTACTAGACTTGGACTCCCCTACTTCATTCCATACTTGAAAAACCTTTACAGTCACCTTGTGAAAATAAGGTATGGGCTGCTGTTCGCAAAATCAGGGCCAAGCCCACAGTTTAACAGCTTAGAAAAGTTTACCCTCAAGAAATGTTGGTGTTTGTTTTTTCTTTTCCAGAGTCCCACAGCTAGATATCCTATCATATACTAGATGTGTATCTGTAAAAACTTTGTAAAAGAAGTGATTTTTATTTCCTATATAATTTTCTGTTGTACCAAACAAAAGTTTTTTTTTCTCTTTCCAGCTCCAATTTTATGTAAAACAAAGGTTCCAGATCACAGAAGGTCATCACAAGCAAAAGCTATTAAAATGTTAGAAGTATGCTTTGATTTTCTTGCTGTTTTTATTTGATGTATCATTTATGCTGTACTACTTATTCTTTATCTGGCAAATGGCCACAGTTACTGCCATTTATGGGAAAATACTTCTAAGTATGAGGTCAATATATAAGCCAGACTGGATGGTATTACTTATTCACTGTTAGTAGTTTAAGATAAGTTTGTGATGAATTGAGATAATTTCCCCTGATGCCCACTGCCTGTCACTATACTGTGACAAGAGTGTCTGTTGGTGGCTTTGAAAATACAGAACTCATATATATTCGGCTCTGATTGCACATATAGTCCAAGATGAATCTTTTGTGTACATACCAAAGGTATGTACAGGTAAACTTTGGGGAATGTGTTTTAAAATGTATTATGTACCTGAAACTCCAGCAGCTCAAAACTTTTAAAGTTTTAATACAATTATCCAGTTGGAAACATGATCCTAACCTTTTGTATCAGATAACATAATATGTGCTTCAGCATTGTGGTCCATATGTTGTGATATGTTTAAGAGCAGAATCACTCAGGTAAATAAGCCCTTTTCTAGTGGTAAGTAACTTTAGAACTGGGTGTCCTCACACTGTGTGCATTAGTCTGTATTACATAGTTGTTTAAAACTGTCTTCGAGGGTAAATAAAGTTAAATCATCTTACTAAAAATATTTCTTAACAAAATAGCTATGAACATCTGAATATTAAAGATAAAAATGTAGGTAATTCATATTGTAAAAGATATTTGAATTCAGTGCCTTAGCATTTGAAGAACAATTTAATGGTTTCTAACTTTTTCTTAGCATTCATTAAGTTTTCACTTTTTGTACCTGAATATTCTAAATGAAACTGATATTTACTCTTGACAAATAAAATGTATCTACATATTTACTAAACTGTGTTTAAATCACTTTAACTTTTCTTTTTGCGTATTGATCTTAAACACTTTATCAGAACTAGTTAATTATATGTTTGAGTTATTTTAAAACAGAAGTGGATGATCAGTGCTTCTCAGACAACAGAGGCACATGTCAGATTCTGAGCAGTGTATTTTTCACAAATTTCTGTTTAAGTTGCAAAAGAAACCTTTCCTTTTGTAGCACAGCTTATCCGGACCAACACTTTAAATTCCATTTTTTAATCTAAAGTTTACAAATGTCTCTTAGCCCTTTAGAACTTTAGTAACATAAGTTATAAGTATCACAGAAAAAGCTCTGCACTTTCTTCTCAGGATCAGTAATGCCCAGCCTCTGGAAGGTGGGAGCAGGAGAGCCGGTGAGTCCTCGCAGGCAGGTAGCCTGGCCTCCCGAGCCCGGCCAGTGCTGCAGCGCTGAGCCTTAGCCCAGGACCGACGCGGCAAGCTCAGTGACCTGACGCAAGTGGGGGTTGTTCGTAGCCTATTATATCAAACTGTGTATAAACAGCTATCCTGAACCATAATAAAGTTACTTTTAAGTGCCAGAGTGGTTGTTGGCATGTTACAAAAAGTTATTCAAGTTCCTAGTTGAAAAGATCATGGACACCTACCTCAGACCTTGAGTTGAAGAGAAGGGCTGGCGCCTGTGCTGCTGGTGACTCTGCTGTGAAGGAGGCTCACCACGTGTGCATGCCCACAGTGCAAGTCCTGTATCTGCTTCACATATCTGTGACTCCATGTAAGATTCTACTTTAGAAGAGTTGCATGGCAAAGAAAAAATATTGTTTAAACAACTACAGTACAGGCAGATCTTGGAGACAGTGCAGGCTCAGATCCAGACCACCCATCCAATATAGTGAGTATTGAAATAAAGTAAGTCACATGAACTGTTTTTGGAGTGCATACAAAAGCTATGTTTACACTGTGCAGTATTCTTGTGAAGTGTGCAATAGCTTATATCTGAGAAAACCAATACATATACCTTAATTAATACTCAGTTGCTAAAAAATGCTAACCATCCCGAGCACTCAGCAAGTTGTGGTAGTAACATTAAGATCTCTGATCACAGATCACCATAACAAATATAATAATGAAAAAGTTTGATACACTAAGAATTACCAAAATATGAGAGAGACACAAAGTGAGCAAATGCTGTGGGAAAATGGCACTGACACACCTGCTTGACTAAGGGCTGCCACATGCCTTCAGTGTGTAAAGAACACACACCTGCACAATACAGTGAGGTCTGCCCGGATGAAGCTCGGCTTCTCACAAAGCGTATTAGTTCTCCAAGGTTACAGAGTGAGGTATTATCCACTGATGCTTGAAGCAATAAATTTCAGGGAATAAAATAAAGCTAGACCTGTTTTATTATTTTTTTCATAAAGCATTTGAAACATAATTGTCTTTGACTGCCAACCACTAACCTTCATACCAAGGACTGAATTTTTAAGTTCTTTCATACAGATTCTGATTCCAGGTTCCAAGCATTATATGGAAGATTACTACCCCATCTGGAGGATGAATTGTTTTAAGTCGTATCTTCCTATTTGGACAGGAAATGGGGGCACAAACCGATGAGGCCCCTGTGGAGCAGCCTCTCTCAGAAAAGCTCCTGCCCAGGAAGCACAGGAAAGCACAAAGGTGACTGGCCTTGAAGGGCTGAAGCAGCTTCAGATGTAGGTGGGGAAGAAGGTGACCTGGGTACAGGGAAGCCTCGGCACCCAGGGAAGCAGCTTGGTGTGAACAGAGGATCAGGGAAACCTGGGGGGCAGGATGTGAGCGAGGGTGGGGGTTTAGAAGGAGGCAGGGAACAAATAAGGAATTCATAAACCTAACCCATTGAGCAGGAGGAGTCACAGAGAGGTCTGACTCATGCAGTCAGATACTCACTCCAGAGTAGAGGGAAAGGTGTGAGAAGGGATGAGCAGGAAAACTCAGACAAGCCCACGCCAATAGTTCGTACGACAGCATGCACAGACTAACCAGGTAGTGTTTAAATAACACTGAGGCAGAAAGGAATATATAGTAAAAAAAAAAAAAAGTGGAATGGATCAACCTAAATCAATAAAGGCTGTGTAAAACCCTGAAATATCCTCTGGAGCTAGAAATACAGACGGAACTAAAGTTCAAGACTTCAGTGGCATGCCAGTTGGGAGTGGGATGAATGGAGTTCGAGGGCCTTGTGTTAACTGGGAGCAGGTAGAGATCCCCGTACACCGTAACTGACAGGCAGGAAGAACACGTAAGTGTGAGGACAAAGTACCTTTCCAGCCAGCAAAAGTAAAACTAGCCTGATAAATGATAACCCAGAAGGAAACAAGGAAATAAAACAGATATGACAGTCAAAAATCATTTAGTAATATGGTAGATTTAGGCCCAAAGCAGTAATCACAATAAATTTTTTTTTTAGGCAAAAGTTCTTTAAAATCTGCTGTGTCACTTTACAAGAAAGGATTAAAGTTTTCTGTCATGACAGGTAAAGGTCCATCATGTGCATTCAACCAAAAGCTGCTGTGCAGCTGTGTTGTGCTGTAGATTTAGGCCCAAACCAGTAATCACAATAAATTTTTTTTTAGGCAAAAGTTTTTTAAAATCTGCTATGTCACTTTACAAGAAAGGATTAAAGTTTTCCGTCCTGACAGGTAAAGGTACATCATGTGCATTCAACCAAAAGCTGCTGTGCAGCTGTGCTGTGCTGTTCTTAATTACTCAGTTGTGTCTGACTGTGACCCCATAGACTGTAGTCCGTTGGGCTCCTCTGGCCACAGGGATCCTCCAGGCAAGAATACTGGAGTGGGTTGCCAGGCCCTCCTCGCTGTTCAGCTATATTCTCTATAGACGGCATCACTTCTGTAGGATGAAGACAGTCTTGCTGGGGGGCAACCTGGCCTCAGGGGCAGGAAGAAACCAACAGCTGGTGCAGGCGCCTCAGGTCTGCAGTGTGTGGGGATGATGGGGCTACAGAAGTCTGTAAAACTCATGCAACTAAACACCTTAACAACGAAGCCTAATAAAAACATTCTGAGAAAGGACAAAATAATCTTATCTCGTATATGAGCAAAGATACAAAAATCCTAAACAGGTTACTAACAAACTAAATCCAGAAAAATCTATTTAAAAAGACAGTTCCTCATACCCAGGAATGCAGTGATGTTTTAACAATAGGAAATTAACCAGTGTAACTCAAAGCATGAACATTAAAAATCATACGGTCATCCCTGTAGAATCAGAAAATATTGATAAAGTGTAGCATGTTCAATATTTTTTAAAAAGATAAGATTCTTAGAACACTGAATAGAAGGAAAGTTACTCAATTTGATAAAGGGGGCCCACAAACAGCAACCCAGAGCAGGCATCATACTTAAAGGCTGGAGGCAAGGAAGAGTGTGCAAGACCATCCTTTCTGTTAGACACGTCACCAGAGCCAGCAGTCACCTCTGGAGGCAAAAAATTAAGATGACCTCAGTTCTCACAGATGATACGGCTCTGTCTGCAGCGAGTCCACCAGAAGCACTGGTCAGAGCACTGAGCACTGGGGTCAGGAGTCCACAGGGTCGTGGGCACAGACGCCCACCTGATGACTGACTGTGGCTGGCCACTGGGCAGGCTCGGTGCCTGACACTATGTTCTCACTAAGCAGAGAGTCTCAGCTCTTGAATCTGGGTCCTCAGCTCTGTTCCGCCTACTCTGTATGGCCTCGACAACTCCCCTTCATTAACTGGCTTGTGCTCAGGTTCTGCTGCCCAGGCCTGTCCAACTGTGGTTTGAAGTCAAGGTCCTCCACAAAGCCAACTTGCTCTCAGGTGCCTGTACATGGCCTGTGCCTCTGTGAGGGAGTCACAAGCAGTCTTCACTTCAATTCCTGCCTCTGTGGAAAGTGTCACTTGTGTGGGCAGAGTCACCACAGGCTGAGGTCGCCCACCACAGAGCCGCGTGGTCCCAGACCTTCGGTTCTCCCGTCCGGGCTCCCAGAAAAGAGCCGACCAAACAGGTAAACCACCCCAGGGCACAGCCCACTGCACGGCCCCTCATGGCTTACTACAGCTGCTCCTTCTGGGGCCTCCCACTCCCAGTAGCTCTCGAGACTCTTGGGCTCCTCTTTGAATTCTGAGAAGCAGGCAGGCTGTGCTGCTGCCCCACCAGACCGATCAGCAAAGAGGGTGAAATGAGGTCCAGGGAAGAGAGACCTGTGCTCATGGAGGTGGAACAGGAGTCAGAGTCTGGTCTGACCTGTCTCCCCCTGTGATGGTGGCCATGCCGGGAAAAGGAAACCTGGCACTTCTGAGTCTTTCCAAGCCAACAGTGAAGCTTTCTGTCCACAATACTTGTCTCTGAACGTCTTATGCATCAACACAGGCTGCTGCACAGAAAGAATGCCTCCAGGAAGCAGTGAGCTGAGGGTCACGTTTCTGGGCATCAGGAAATAGCTTATCAAGTCCCTCATGTCAGAGAACAGGAGCGGAAGGCAGACAGTCTCTGAATCAAAGCCAGGGCCTGCCCCAGATTCCATTTTTACTCCCCTTTCCCTATTTCCCTGCGGAATTGTTGACTACAGTGTTTAAGATGTTACTCCACACAGGAAAAATACTAGCTTTAAAAAGAGACGTGTACACCCGTGCCGGATTCATGTTGATGTATGGCAAAACCAATACAATATTGTAAAGTAATTGCCCTCCAATTAAAATAAATAAATTTAAATTTAAACAAAATAAAAGAAAAAGAAAAGAGATGCTTGCAAAGAAGAAATACAGATGGCTAATAAACATGAAAAGATACTCAACATCACTCATTATTACAGAAATGCAAATCAAAACTACCACGAGGTATCTCATGCTGGTCAGAATGGCCACCATCAAAAAGTCTATAAACAATAAATGTGGGAGAGGGTGTGAAGAAAAGGGCACCTTACACTGTTGCTGAGAATGCAAACTGGTACAGCCACTATGAATAACAGTGTGGAGATTCCTTAAAAAACTGGAAATGGAATTGCCATATGAACCAGCAATCGCACTGCTGGGCATACACATTAAGGAAACCAGAATTGAAAGAGACACGTGTACCCCAATGTTCATCGCAGCACTATTTACAACATCTAGGANCTTTATAGTCCAACTCTCACATCCATACATGACTACTGGAAAAACCATAGCTTTGACTAGATGAACCTTCGTTGGCAAAGTAATCTCTGCTCTTTAATATGTTGTGTAGGTTGGTCATAACATTTCTTCCAAGGAGCAAGCATCTTTTATTTTCATGATAATTAAGACCCAGTGCCAAATAAATAAACATTTTTTTAAAAGGCAGACAATATACTGGGTCACAAAACAAATCTCAATACATTTTTAAAGGACTGAAATATTTTAGACCATCTTCCAATGTATGGATTATGCCTTCATCATCCAAAAGTAGTCTCAAAGTCCAAAAATCCACAGTAAGTCTTCATCCAGAAAGAGACAAACTCATAAGTATATTTCTTAGTTCATAAAAGCAATGCTATTAAGAAGCTAGTTTCCTTTAAATATTTTTAAAGTTGTGCCAACTTTCCTTTAAACTCCGTTAATGCAAGAGAACAAAATAAATAATTTCACTCCTGTACATAGCTTTAATAAATTAAAAGAAAATTCCAGGAGGCTTAGAGGATGCCTGTTGCTATAGGACTGTATAACAAATAGTTGGTCACCTAGGAAAAGCGCCAAGACCTCAAGTAGGCAAACCTGACTGCTAGGAGAGAGCCCTGGTGTGATAGTAAACTAATTAGAATCCGTGTTATTAATACTAGGTAAAGGCTGAAGTGAAGTCTGTTACTTAGAAGCTTCTTGCCCCTGAGGGAGCTGATAGGGGAGATACCTGCCTCAGGACTCTGACACCAACATCCAGGACTGAGTTAATAAACTCTCACTGAGGCCAAAGAAGAGAGTGAAAAAGTTGGCTTAAAGCTCAACATTCAGAAAACGAAGATCATGGCATCCGGTCCCATCACTTCGTGAGAAATAGATGGGAAAACAGTGGAAACAGTGTCAGACTT